>LIEC01012280.1:0-75549 GCA_001925005.1 Drosera capensis
TCCATCTCTAATATTATTCTACGACTAATTATATTTTATTGGTCATTAATCAAAAACGGCAAAAACAATGGTAGTCGTTACAACGCTGTTTTTTTAGCATATAACTTAGGCTAAGTATATAATCAAATTGTTGGATGTAGCTGGGTATATAAAGATTTTGACGTCGTTTTTTTTAGCGTCATGATGATCTCATCATCTTTCTTATCCTTTTCTGCAGGTTTTGGAATATCATTTCCTAACCATGTTTGAAAGATAAGATTCCATTCTGTTTAAAAGTAATGAAGAATTAAAGATTTCCTATGTTCAATATGATCCATGGATGATGAAGATCAAGAGATGCATTGTTTAAAAGTCGAATATGAGCATCAAAAAAAACTTTTTGGAAGGATATACATTGTTTCTTCAATGTCACTATTAAGAAACGTTGTTTTAACATCAATCTGATGAAGCTCAAGATCAAAATGTGCCATTAGTGTCATTATTATTGTGAGACAGTCTTTCGATGAAACCGGAGAGAAAGTCTCTTTAAAGTCAATGTCTTCCTTTAGAGTGTAGCTCTTAACGACAAGACGAACTTTAAATCTTATGATATTGCCCTCTAAATCCTTCCTTTAGAGGGTTTGACACCTTCGCGCAATGTGACAAGCTCCCAAATGTCATTGTCACTCATGGACTTAATTCATCGTTTATGGCATCAATCCACTTTTGAGATTTAGAACTTTCCATGCTTGGTGGAAGTTGATTGGATCATCTTCCACATTTCCAAAATCTTTCCATTGTCTTTCTTGTTCCTAGAGAAAGACAATAATATCTTCTACCATTTCCAAGTTTACCTCATGTTCTTGGAATGTAGTCATCCGAAATTGCACTTCTCCTTTCTCTGCTAGATCTCTTTAATGACACTTCATGTTCTTGAGATTGTTGAGTTTGATCCTCTTTAAAAACATCGGGAATTTGATTAAGGAGATACTCAACATTGTCTTGAACTGGAGTTATTTCGTGATCCTTGTTAGGAATGACAACACTCTGATCATGATCAACAATAGACAGATAATCAATTTAATGATTCCTTCCCTAAGATTGCATGAAGTGATACTTTCTCCTCTTCTGATAAATTGTATTTCTAATTAAGATACTTCTCAATGACTAATTCAAAGGTGACGTTTTGTGTTAAAGAAGGTTAAAGATAATGCTCTCGTGTATCAACAATAATATTGTCTATTCAACATGTATGCCTATTCAAATGTAGTACTAATGCTACTGTCAGCAGACCAATGAGAATCATCAAAACTCCAAGACGAAAGGATACATGAAGCATCGAATATCCTATGTAATTGAATAATTATTTTCGAGCACGTAATCGTCCTTGGAGACCAAGCAAGCTTATAAGACTCTAGTTTAATCTTCCAGCTGGTATAAATATACATAGATCATAGCATTAGTGTAATAATAGTATCAACATTTTCCACTGCAACATAATCTCAAACCAGCAAAAACTAATAATTGAACGCCTCAAGCACCCGAATTGCTAGTTGAAGCACCACCTGCCAGCTAAAAATGCCCGGAAAGATGTCCGACATCTTCGGTTGCTTCCTGCCTTCGAAAGTCTCGTCAGCCACCGAAAGCCAACACGGGCAACATGATCCTAAGAATGGGAGCTCCGATCATGACCTAAAAGCGAAGGGCAGAGTTACCGTAAGAGAAAGCAAGGCTCCTATACCTATGTCGTATTTTCCCCTCAATTCGCACTTCTCTCGATTGTAATACTCCTCATGATATCTAACTAAGATTCCGTGTGAGCCAAACAAGAGATCGATCATTTGGATCCCTCCAAGAGAGAGCGACAGCCTTGAGGGTGAATCATTGTATCGTTGATGGCGATTTAGTTTTCTCCATAGGTTTTTATTCCCTTTGAGGGTCTTTTCCCACGTCATATTGTTGTGTTGTTTCGTTCTCATTCATCATCTCTGCCAATACTTTGTGCTTGGCTTTTGAATGTGATTATCTTGCATTTGTTTTTCAACAGTCATATGTGCATCAATCATTAACAAGACACTCAAACCTCTCAAGTACATATGATTCAGATGGAGCGTATCCAATCACAATACATAAAGAGAAGTCATGAAAGTTTATATTACAGTATATTACCATGTAAACATCCCATCCACGTTGGCGTACAACATTGTTTGTGTGTAACTCTTCGTTATTCATACTTGATAGATGACTCCATGTTTCCTTAGAAATATAGTTGTAGGTGCTCAATATGATACATAAGCTATATTCAATTTAGTTTTTCCGGATTACCTTATGTTGTACTCCCTCCATCCTAACATTGACCATGCACGTTTTATCGAGGAAAATGAGGTGAATTTGATGCAAATAATCAATTTGCCCTTTGTATGCTAGTGGAATCGAGGAAAATGAGGTGAATTTGATGCAAATAATCTTTTTGCCCTTTGTATACTAGTGGAAGAGGAGGAGTGAGAAAAAATGATAACGAAATAAAGTGAATAATAAAATAGTTGAGTAAATTTAGATAAAATCACGTTTTCATTTATAATACAAACTAACTTGCTTCGTGTGTTTCGTGCGGATGTGTTTATTACATTCTTTTGTTTCACATAATATAATCACAGATCCCTTGATTAGTCACAACCTCAACTTATCTAAATAGAAAATGAGAGTAGAAGATAACACTAATAATATATAGTATCACGAAAAAAAATCAATCGATTAATGACAGTCACATCCGTCGTAATTTTTGTCGCAAATCATGGCTGGTGAGGAGGCCGATCGAGCGGGTTACTATCGTACTGATACTGCTGCAACAGTCCCTGGACCAACTGTGTAAGCTCGTCAATGCTTGTTGTTAACGCCGCATTGCTCTTCTTCAACTCGGTGATTTCATGTCTATCTAGGAAGAAGACGCCGTTCTACTCGAGGACAATGTGTCCTTCGAGTAGAACATGGTGCTGGCGTACCCACGATTATAGACGTACCCTTTTTTGCACCCAGCCACCTGAAGGTACGTTTCTCTTTGCGCGTCGCTGATTTCCTCCTCAATCGGCTCCGTATCAGGCTGCGTCTTTGTAAGTAATCAATGCATAAGCTACCTCTCCAATACGGAGTACTAAGACTACAAAAATAACCAATTATAACTCGAACACTAGCTATTTGATTGAAAATGTTTAAATAAGTAAAATAACAACAACATAAAAATATCAGGAGCTATAATGTACAAAAAAAAAAAAAACAACTAGTTTACCGTCGTCTCCTTTGATCTCTCATCACACCACACCACCTCGCGAGGCTTGCCGCCCCTTCTTTGTGTGTGTATTCTCAAACACATTAATCTTCTTCGCTTTCCTCTTCAACTCCTTTTCCTACACAGGATCAATGAATAAGATATGGATCATATATTCATTCCATTGTGAAATAAATTTAAAAAACAAAATTTATACATAATTGAACTTTACCTAATTAAACAATTTACTTACCATCTTTAAGACGACACTAAACGGAGACATCGATCCCTGTGAATGCTTCGCCTCTTTTTTGCTTCTGTTCTCCTAAACATGCTACGATCGGTCTAGAAACAGTTTCGACTTTCACAGTACCTTTAGAGCCTTCTTTGTCTCATTATCGCAACAAATCACCTTCCTTCCTTTTTATAGAGCTTGTTTCAATTTGTGCGCACTATCACCTTCCTAGATCATGTTCTCAAACCTTGGATTACTGGCGTGCCAAGACATCGCCTCAGTTATGATCTTTTGAAAAGAAAGACGAATGCCCCTCATCAGCCGATTAGTTGAATACAACGTGTCGGTCATCACATTATCTTCAGCCGGCCTATGCCGTATGTGGTACTCACACTTGATGTTCAACAACCTGTAAGCAATCTCCAACTAGGACACTCTATTACCAGAATACAAAGGTTCCCTTGCGCCATTCAACATATCAAAGAAAGGTTTGGAAGCACGCGACAGACTTTCATCAAAATCATCTATCACCTCATGATCGCATATGGGTTGTTTAGAGGTTTAAGTCATCTAAACCCTCTAAAGAAGTGATCTAAACACATCCACAATCATATCCTCATATGGGTTTGACCGCATCATTCTTGAGGCTTCCCCTTACTCAGCCTCACCTCGTTGTATCCTTATCCAATAGTTAGACACAAAACCCCGCTCATATAAGTTTATTATCGTTTTCTTCCGTCGTTTGATATATCCTATTATGGCACTTGATACAAGGGCACCATAACTGTCTGGAATAATTGAAAATATGGTTCTCAAGGAGGAAGTTCACAAGTTGTTTAAGTTTCTAGCAAATACGATGTTAAAATACTCATCGATAAGCCTTTCATACATATAGGATCTATCATAAAATCATGACAAATCTGATCCTATCTTACGGTCCATTATAAGGAGATCAAAAAAACATATTAAAGTAAAAAATATTAAACCTCACACAAGTTCACCTAGTTTCACTCAAAAAGACCCAAACAAGGGAATATACCCAAGATACAATGATAATTAGGAAATGGTTTAATAAATCAAATCTAATAAACAAGAAACAACCCAAAAATGGATTTATTTAACTAACGTTGAACAAGTTGCAATTAAGGTTTTTTCTATAATGTCGTTTAACCATAAAATTTCAAAATAAAAAAGTTACATTTTAACCTTAAATCAACCCAATCACAAACCAAAATCCATTAACATCGTAAATCTTCTTCAAAATTAATCATAAATCTAAATCACATTCACAATCTCCAATAATCTCCAACCTAAATCTAAATCACAGTTATAATCTCCAATAATCACAGTCACAATAAAAAATTCAATCATTGAATATTAACAAAGTCAAAGGACAATTAACCATAAATTGAGATTAAAGTTGACATATTCATTAAGAATGATTTTTATAAGAATCACGAAATGACAAAGGGTGGATGCTGGCCTATCTTAGCGGCGGCTGTAGTGGGTTCCTGACGACGACTGCGGTGGGTTCAAGACGACGGCTTTTAGTCAAGGGTGGTTGATGTCGGAGGCGATGACCATGGGAACAAGGTGACAGGAAGTGGCAAGGGGAGTCTGGTGCGGACGGAGGTGGCGATATTTCATCGGACTTAGGGAAATTTGGGGAAAAAGAGATAAGGAGAAAGTAGATCTTATGCTTTAATTCATGGTTAGCGACCAATGAGGGTTCTTGTCGTTAATTTGCGACGGCGGTGTTCTTCAGTCGTTAGAAATGTCATTTTCATCGCTAATTTACGATGAAAAAATGTTTTCGTCTCTAATATTATTCTACAACTAATTATATTTTATCCGTCATTAATCAACAACGACAAAAATAATGATAGTCACTACAACACGGTTTTTTTTTAGCGTATAACTTAGGCTAAATATATAATAAAATTGTTGGTTGTAGTTGGCCGTGTAGCTGGGTATATAATGAGTTTGACGTCATTTTATTGAGCGTCACGATGATCCCATCATCTTTCTTATCCTTTTATGCACTGGTTTTGGAATATCATTTCCTAACCGGTTTAAAAGATAAGATTTCATTCTGTTTCAATGTAATGAAGCATTACAGAATTGCCATGTTCAATATGATCCATTGATGATGAAGATCAGGAGATTCCTACAGGAAAGAGTGAAAAAAATAAATAAATCAAATAGGAGCAACTAATTTGTTGACATGGAACCATCATTCAACACTTGATGATTTGTTCTGAATGATAAACAGAACAACTCCTTGCAAGCCCTTACATTAATTTGCAAGGGATGTCCAAACAACTACGTCGTTTTAGAACATAGGCTAATGACACATTAAAAAATTCTCAATTCTAATATTGCCAAATCATAATTTCTATCATTTAAAAGTGCCCTTCTATTTATACGATATTCTGTTATACGTACTGTATATGGTTAGACCAGTGAAAGTCGAATATGAGCTCCAAACAAATTTCTAGTCATACCTGCTATTGAGTAATTCTTAATCCTACTATAACTTATCCCCGAACGAGCAGTTTGCATAATAATTCACGCGTTGCAGTTTATCAGCTCGCGTCAAGTTCCCTTCACCATCCTAATTATTCATCTTTTAAAAAGAAATCATCGTTTTCTAGCGAACATGTTAATATAATGGTCATCATGAATGTCAAACCTCACCTGATCAAAATTGCGTCGTAAGAAAAAGAAACAAAAATTCGTAGAAAGAGATCAACAACTAAGGCATTTTATTATCAAAATCTTCTGATAAATTGTATTTCTAATTAAGATACTTACTTTCTCAATGACTAATTCAAAGATGACATTTTGTGTTAAAGAAGGTTAAAGATAATGCTCAAGTGTATCAACAATAATTTTGTTGATTCAACATGTATGCCTATTCAAATGTAATACTAATACTCCTGTCAGCAGACGAATGAGAATCATCAAAACTGCAAGTTGAAAGGGTACATGAAACATCCTAGGAGTATATAAACTAGTACTATTTTATTAACATTTTGAACATTTTTTAAGAACATCCTTGGTGACCAAGCAAGATTATGCTTTAGTTTAACATCGTAGTTGGTATAAATATCCGTAGATCATTGCACCAGCGTAATAACTTCATAAAAAATCTCCACGACTGCCAGTTGAAACTTAGTCCCAAACCAGCAAAAGGTAATAGCAGAACACCTCATTTACCTCAATTGACAGTTGAAAAACAACCTGTGAGCTAAGATGCCTGGAATGATGTCCGTATCTTCGGCTGCTTCCTGCCTTCGAAGGTCTCGTTAGCCAAGGAAGATGGTAGGGAGCACAATGACCCAAAGAATGAGAGCTCTGATCACGACCTGAAACCGAAGGAAAAAATTACTGTAAGGGAAAGCAAGGTTCCATGCCTATGTCTTATTTCCCCATCAATTAGCACTTCTCTCGTTTGTAATACTTCTCATGATATCTAGCTGCCAATGTGACTGAGATGAAGCTAGAGATCCATGGATCCATCATTTGTATCCCGTTAAGAGAGAGAAAACGAGCCTTGAGGATTAGTGGTGATTTAGTTTTCTCCGTGGATTTTTGATTTCCCTTGAGGATTTTTCCCACGTTACGTTATTGTGTTGCTTAATTCTCCTTCTTAATTTCTGCCAATACATTGTTCTTGGCTATTAATTGCTCAAATTCATTATTGTGCATTAATATGCATTAATGATTAACTACGTACTCAAACTGAAAAAATTATCTACTACTATTTATTTTGACAAAGTCATTATTGTGCATTAATGATTAACTACGTACTCAAACTGAAAGTACCGAGTACATGATTCCACAACCACATGACCATATTCAAGTGCTATTTCATATAAATTACTCCATCCATTCCATAGTATAAGAAATATTTGTCTAATTGGACGGACTTAAAATATATATAACATATCTTATGTAATAATCTTTTAACATTAATAAATCAAATCAACCTAATTTATTACAGTACAAACATTATCTTTTTTCATAACTATTACAATAAATCTTACCACTACTCAAAAAAGATTCTTTCTTCACCGAACTTCATAAAGTTTAACACACACATAAATCCGCATTTCGGGTCAATATATTTCCTATATTATGTTGCAGAGGGAGTATATATTAGGACAGCGTCCCATCGAAACTAGCTTAGAACATTACATGAGTATAGTATAATGTGTATTGAGTTGAATTACGATATATTTTAGATGTATTTTTGTGATGTTTTTGGTGAGGTACAATCGAGTATGTATTAAGGAGAGTTTAGTATGTTAATCGATGTAGGTTTGGTTATTCGGTTCGAATTTTAATCAGTTTCGATTATGATGGACAAAATCATAACCGAACCGATTAATAAACGATTAAGGCTTTTTAAAATCGTAACTATTTATTAATCGGTTTCACCTAATTGGTTATCTAAACGGTTACGGTTAAATGATAAATCGGTTTCTTGACCGGTTATGATTAATCGCTTAACTGAACGGAAAAGAAAGGCTTACAAACACTTATAACTTTGCATGCCTTGGGCATTGTCATTATAAAACACAATCGACCAATACCAAAGATGACCGAATCAAATGCAAGGAACTTGTTTTGAATAAGTTAGTTTGGAATGTGTACGCATGGTTTGAAATTCAACCAGCACGCAAAGCAACCAAGTGGTAACTGTAAAAGGCTGAAATACTTTTTGTTAATTTTTGGTCATGTAATCACTTCTCATCCAAAGTGATGATTCATTCTCATTTCTCATGCCTCTTTGTCGGCATGACTTCACTAATGGTTTTATTCTGTTGTAATAGCTTCATTACAATTATTATCACAACTTGTTTTTAATTGAATTATTTGCACTAACTTTTCACCAAAGGAATAAATATAGAATTTCAAATGACATTGACGAATTTTGAAGGATGGTTTCGAATTAATAAATAGTTGAGGTAGACAAAGAGACACAAGAGTAATAGATATAAAAATTACAAAGGATGCTCTCAAATTAATTGTTATTTATCATTTTCTGAAGATTAAATGAAAATTAATTAACTTATGTAAAATGGCCTTAATGTTCTAAGATGTCATATCATGGGAGCGCACTTTGAATTTAGTATTTGATAATGTTTTTGGACTATTTGGAGCAAGGTCAGACTCTTTTTATATTCCCCGCTCCTCTTCACTTGTTTGCCGGCCCGAGAGAAAAGATGACCAAAAAACACAGAGATTCCTTATAAATAAAAGCTACATAGAAAGATTTTACTTACAAACACTTATAATTTTTGCGTACCTTCATTATGTTAACTACAAAAAAAAAAAAAATGCTAATTTACAATCGTTTTTAAATTTAATGACGGAATCAGTCGCTAAATAATTTAGAGATTGATTTTAAAAACGATCGTTAATTTAATGAACGAATCGATCGCAAAATCCGTGCTATAACAAATCAGATCTCATTTTTTCCCCTATGATAAATCAGAGTAGTAGACATAAAAATTACCAAGAATGCTCCCAAATTAATTGTTATTATTATATTTTTGATAATTATATGAAAGTTAATTAATTAATATAGAATGACTTTAATATCCCTAGATCACATAGACACATATCATGATAAAGTACTCTAAATTTGAATTATACATGGATATATAGATTGATTGATATGTGATAAGTTATGTAATAAACATGGGTGACATTGATATAATAGGTCACAGTAACTAAGGGTAGGATGGTCTTTTGCCATGCACATGTACAAATAGGATGCTGGCTTGGTTTATTTTCCCCAATCAATGAAAGCATCTCTATCTAATTCTCTTTCCTTTGCCAAAATCTTCCTGTTTGAGTTTCTTGATTGAACATCATCGTTAAGTATCATTCAAGCGGAGATGATGATCTCAAGTTGGAATGGTGTTTGATTGTGATTAATTGCTCTTATTAGTTTTGCAGGTGTCATGCAATATTCCCTTTTCAATGTGCATAACGATATACTACATACTCAAATGACTCTCATGTGAATGATTCCAGGTAGAGCGTACAGTGTGCAACACATCAAGAAAAATCATACCCCCGTCCAAAATTTTTAAGGACATTTATTTCGAGATAAAATTTAGTACAATCAAACATCATTTTTTATAAAATTATTATATGATATTAATGATAAATTAAGTTGTGAACTTTAATCTTGAGCCAATTTAAGATTTTTTTTGACATCGTTAAGAATAAAACCGAACCATTCCACATTATATGCCGTTACGAAAATTATGAAAGGGAAGGAATAACAATTGAAATAATCTCAACGTCCCACACCGGGACTAACGGACAACATTGTATATGAAATATTCCTTCTGACCTCGATTTCAGGTCTCAATGTGGGGATTGGAGTAGTGTATGAGAGATTATCATCATCATCTAGGCGGTTTTGTTGATTAAGTGAAGGGATGTTGATCCATGGCGGTGGGCAATGAAGTAGAAGATGATTGGAGTTTAAGGAGTATGGAGAGGCTGAGTGGCCTTTCTGCCATTATCAGGAGTTAGACCCCCAAGTTAGTAATTTGTGGGGTTTTTCTCTCGGTACTCGGGTTTTTCCTTATTAATTTTGTGTGTTCTCGTTTTTTATTATCTCGATTTCGTTTTTTCAAACCTTTCATTTATAACCTAAAATAATTGGTATGACCTGTTCTACTTGTCATGACAAAGTTTTTGAGAGAACACTATTTGAGTTCTTTCATTCACTGTGAATCGCTCGTTGACAGCTCAAGCGTGTGTTGTTAAATCCTAACAAAGTATAGGCATCACAGATGGGCATTGATTCTGGAATGAAGTTCTTGTTGAGGATCGCAGACGCATACAGTCACAATTGCAAGAAAGTAAGACAAAAATAAGAACGATGAACACAAGGATTTAACGTGGTTCTGTCGAATCTGACCTACATCCACGGCCGCATCAGCAAAACATTTCACTCGTAGTTTAGGGTTTACATTTATACGGTATTTATAGTCAAGCCCACAACTTGGGCCAAAAAGCCCATACACAACTTGGGCCAAAACCCCGCAAGGGGCTCCGCCCCCTTGAGCCCCGCTCGCTGACCGGGCAGCGAGACCCTCGGACTCCCGCAAGCGTAGCGCATAAGAGGTCCCTAGCAAATTAGACTCCACAACTCAACAATCTCCCACTTGGAGGCTGATCACATCAGCAATCCAATGTAACTCTAACAAACCCAAAAAAACTGCAACTCCTTCAAGCTAGTGCGTCGCCTTCTTAACAATCAACCATGAAGGACAGTTGAAGTTATGCATAGCTTCATCTTCTCTATAGCAACTCTCTTGGTCAACATGTCTGTAGGATTCTTTGACCTAGGGATATTCCTTAGTGACAAAGTGCCATCACTTATCAACCCTCTCATAAAGTGATACATTAACTGGATGTGCTTTGTCTTCGCATGAAACATAGGATTCTTCGCGAGATGAATGACACTCTCACTCTCGCTGTAAAGGACACTGCCATGTTGCTTCCAGCCCAACTCCTTAAGAACGTTCGTCAACCAAATCATTTCCTTCCCTGCTTCTGAAATAGCCATTTACTCTGCTTATGTGGTTGAAAGTGCAACACTCTTCTAGAGTCGAGACATCCAACTAACTGTTGTGCTCCCACTGTGAAAACAAATCCTGTGATACTTTTTCTTGTGTCCGAACAGCCTCCCAAATCTGTATCAGAATAGCCTTCCAAAATAACATTATTCTTTCTGAAACGTAATGATGTTTTGGAAGTACCTTTCAAGTAGCGTAACAGCCACTTGACTCCTTCCCAATGCATCCTCCCTGGATAAGACATGAACATGCTGATTACTCCCACTGCATGAGCAATGTCTGGTCTCGTGCACATCATTGCATACATCAAGCTCCCAACTGTAGATGCATAAGGGACTCTAGCCATTGTTGCCTTGTCTTCATCTTTCATAGGTGACTGCTTCTTTGTGAGATTAAAGTGAGCCCCTAAAGGTGTACATGTGGTCTTGACATCCTATATGCTGAACCTTTCTAACACTTTCCCAATATACTTCTCTTGAGATAGTATTAAAGAGCCTTCAGATCTGTTCCTGTTGATACTCTTGCCCAAAATCTACTTTGAGGCACCCAAATCTTTCATCTCAAAATCCTCGGACAACTGTTCCTTCAATCTGTTGATTTCCTTCATGTCAGAACCTGCAACTAGCATGTCATCGACATACCACAATAATATGATATAGGATGAACCAAAATATCTCGTGTAACATTAGATTGTCACTCTTCTTGTACCTACTCCTACTCATAAAATTGTCAAACTTTAGATACCAATGTCTTGGCGCTTGCTTTAGACCATGTAGACACTTGGTCAACTTACAAACCAAGTTCTCCTTCCCAGCTATCTGATAACCCTCTGGTTGACCATGTAGATGTCCTCATCAAGATGTAAATCCTGTCTTAACATCTTGTTGCTCTAAATGTAAGTCCTCTGCAGTAACAATACTCCAAACAAGTCTAATGGTAGTCATCTTAACTACTGGAGAAAATATCTCATTGTAGTCAATACCTCTCTTCTGGTGAAAACCCTTTACCACTAACCTTGCTTTATATCTCTTCCTGCCATCATGTTCTTCTTTGACCCTGAATACCCACTTGTTCTGTAAAGCTTTCTTTCCTGCTGGTAAGGTAGTCAAGAGCCAAGTATGATTCTTCTCAAGGGAGTTCTTCTTCTCCTACATGGCTAACCCCCATTGAGCCGAATCATCCATCTATAGTGCTTCATGATAACTCTGAGGCTCTTCATCATCAGTTAACAATAGGTAATTCATAGATGGAGAGTATCTGTGAGGAAGCCTAATGGTTCTACTGGATCTCCTCACTTCAGGTGTGACTGGAACTGTCTCCTCACCTATTTTGTCACCTGAGCTCTCACTGCTCCCAGCAAGATCTTTATCTGTGATATCTTCTAACTCTGTCTTCTCCTTTTCCTTCTCTGGTGGTTTCTTTGTGCCCTTAGCATCACCTGCAAACTTGTCCTTGTACACCGTACTTTCATTGAATATGATATCTCTGCTTTTGATGATCTTGCTATTCTGATCATCCCAGAAATGATACCCCATATCATCTGCACCATAACCAATGAAAGTACACTTCTTTGTTTTTGGATCAAGTTTGTCCCTGTCAGCATCTTTAACACTGACATAAGAAATGCAGCAAAAAACTTTCAAGTGAGAGAGAGATATCTCCTTCCCTTGTCACTCCTCAGGAATCTTGAACACTATGGGAACCGAGGATCCACGATTAATGAGGTATGCTGCTGTGCTCACTGCATCTGTCCAGAATGTCTTTGGCAATCCTGCATGAATCCTTATACTTTTTGCCTTCTCATTCAAGGTCTTGTTCATCCTTTTAGTAACACCATTTTGCTGAGGGTCTTAGGAATAGTTTTCAATTCTAATTCCATTCTCAGCACAGTAATTAGTAAACTCACTACTACTGTATTCACCAGCATTGTGAGACTTTAAACATTTAATCTTCAGTCCAGTTTCATTCTCAACAGCAGCTTTCCACCTTTTAAAGGTATTAAATACTTCAGATTTATGCTTCATAGAGTAAACCCATATCTTTCTAGTGGAATCATCTATCAAGGTGACATAGTAGCGCGATCCTTCCAATGATGAGTCTGATGTTGGCCCGTACACATCTGTATGAACAAGCTCCAGCTTCTCTCCCTTAGGTGTCCTCCCTGACTTTGCAAAAGTGACTCTCTTCTGCTTCCCAAACACACATGGTTCGTAGAAACCAACTTCTACCTTCTTCAATTCTGGAATCTTCCCCTTTCAAGACTAGTATCTTCATACCCTTCTCACTCATGTGCCCAAGCCTTTGGTGCCAAAGGTTAGAACATTGACCAACATCATCACCAACTGAGTTTACTTCATTTGTGGGTAACTCTACCATGTATAAAGTACCATTCTTCCAGCCACGAGCAATCACCAGATTTCCCTTCACCATTTTCCACTGGCCGTCTCCAAATACGACCCGATATCCTTCACCATCCAACATACCCACAGAGATCAATATTCTCTTGAGTCCTGGAATATATCTCACATCCTTCAAGGTCCATAATGTACCAACCGAGGTTTTGAGATTGATGTCACCCATTCCTGTTATGTCTAGGGCCTCGTCATCTGCTGGACGTACTTTGTCAAAATTTCCTGCTCTGAAATTCTACATTGCATCCCTACAAGGAGATGCGTGAAATGAAGCCCGAGAATCCATGATCCAGGATTCAATCGGGTACTCAACACAGCAAATCAGCGCATCATCTACATCTTCCTGTGCTGCATTTACTGAGTTGTCACGTTTATTTCCTTCGGGACCGTAGGAGCTGTGCACTGGTTTCTAAAATGGCCGTTCTTCTGACAATTCCAGCAAGTTATATCCTTGCGAGGTTTGAACTGTCCTCGCTTCTTGGACTTCGACCTGTCACGTCCTGAACTCTGCCCTTTCTTAGACCTTCTGCCCCTGCTATATATACTCAATAGAGAACCTGCAATTTCTCCAGAGTTCCTCCTATGAATATCCTCATTTAGAATCAAATCCTTAATTCCATTGAACGTCAATTTGGTAGTTGCTCACGTGGTGGCTACCGTAGTGACCGTTTCTGACCTACTATCATGCAACAAAGAAAACAACAACAGTGCTTGTATTTCATCATAAAAGACAACATTTACTGACGTCAATCTCGACAGTATAGAGTTGAACTCATTCACATGATCTGTAACACAACCACCCTCTCGCATCTTCGTATTAACAAGTTGACGAATCAGAAATACCTTGTTCGATGACGATGGCTTCTTGTATATGTTTGATAGCACCTGTATCAAACCATACGTTGTCTTCTCGCTCACAATATTTTACGCAACAATCTCACAACGCCTAGAGCTTGCCGATCTAGCAAGTTTCATTCTGCATGGTCCATTGCATCTGGCTTCTTCTCTGCCAGAGGAAGGTGTAGCTTGTTCTGGTATAGATATTCTTCGATCTGCATCTTCCAGAAACCAAAATCGTTCCTATCGAACTTGTCGATCTTCACTTCGCCGTCTTCTGCCATTGCTCCTACTCGTCTGAGAAAACCCTAAGCTCTAATACTAGCTCCTACGAACGCACGCACTCGCAATTACAAAAAAGTAAAGAGAAAATGCGAACGATGAATACAGGGATTTAACGTGGTTCAGTTGAATCTGATCTTCATCCACTACCGCACCAGCAAAACATTTCACTCGTAGTTAGGGTTTATAGTTACAGGATATTTATAATCAAGCCCACAACTTTGGTCAAAAAGCTCATACAACAACGAAACCCAAATCAAAAAGCCCCCGCCGAGATGCTCGCGTCCTCGGCCTCTCGCAAACATAGCGCACAAGAGGTCCCTCGTAAATCATACCCCACAACTCAATAGTTCTATGGAAATTTACAATGTCTTAATGGACTAGACTCTAATATAAAAGATTCGAGACTTCTTATACCGATACATTTTTTTTAATATTAATCATCGTTCAACTTATATGAGAAAAATGACAACAATGAAACCAATTACCTAGATGGCGGCATCAACACAATAGGCCACCCTAAATTGCATTTCTTCTCTAAAGTGCTAGAATTATACCCATCATGTGGCTACTGCTCTGGGCCGCCGGCTCCAATTTGTTTTTCGGTTGATCAGTCAATGGTTTCGACTTTCAACAGAAATTCATCATGATCTCACAATGGTGAAAAATAGGAATTGCTCGGGAAATGAGGAACGACAATAGGAGATTCGCTTCTTCTTCTAACTTTCTTTGTGTTGATCACCTTATTGTCCTTCGCCTTCTCCTCCTTTGAAGGTTTAGTACTCATCTCCTTTGCATCACTGCTTTCACAGCGTTGTTCGTCAGAGATGTAGACCTTGGAAGGCATTTCTCGTTTCGTCTTGATCACTAAAAGCCTTTATGAGCTTATTAGTATGTATATGAGAATATGAATTTGTAAGCTATGGTAGAATGATATTCACTCAAGGTGCCTCTCTCGCAATTTATAGGCGAGTGATAACAGATAATGTTGTTTGTCTTGCATCAAGACCCTTGCTCATCACGGAAAGAAATGAAACATGTTGATTTCAAGGAACTTGCTTAACAAGGAAATTTGAAGTCAAATTAAGAATAAGAACATGAAGGAATAAATAAAAAAAGATCAGGCAACGTGGTCCACGGCTTCTAGCTTCCTTGTAGATTCCTTTATAAGGTTATGCTACTAGGCCATGTGGACATATCAAACAATTTAGAGGTGAATTAACTTTTGTGACTCTGGTTAACACGGGTTTATGTGATCATGCTGGATCATAAATTTGTTTTTTTGTAACACTTAAGTGTGTCTTGTATTGTAAAATAAGTAATGCTAATGGTTTTTTTTTTTTTTTTTTTGGGACAAACAGAGTAGGTCGTCATATCTTGTGGACACGACAGACAGATAATCAATTTAATGAGTCCTTCCTTATGATTGCACCAAGTGATACTTTCTCCTCTTCTGATAAATTGTATTTCTAATTAAGATACTTTTCAATGACTAATTCAAAGGTGACTTTTTGTGTTAAAGAAGGTTAAAGATAATGCTATAGTGTATCAACAAAAATATTGTCGATTCAACATGTATGCCTATTCAAATGTAGTACTAATGCTACTGTCAGCAGACCAATGAAAATAATCAAAACTCCAAGATGAAAGGATACTTGAAACATCGAACATCCTATGTAATTGAATAATTATTTTCGAGGACATAATCGTCCTTCGAGACCAAGCAAGCTTATAAGACTCTAGTTTAATCTTCCAGCTGGTATAAATATACATAGATCATAGCATTAGTGTAATAATAGCATCAACATTTTCCACTGCAACATAATCTCAAACCAGCAAGAACTAATAATTGAACACCTCAAGCAGCCGAATTGCTAGTTGAAACACCACCTGCGAGCTAAAAATGCCCGGAAAGATGTCCGCCATCTTCTGTTGCTTCCTGCCTTCGAAGGTCTCGTCAGCCACCGAAAGCCATCACGGGCAACATGATCCTAAGAATGGGAGCTCTGATCATGACCTAAAAGCGAAGGGCAGAGTTACCGTAAGAGAAAGCAAGGCTCATATACCTATGTCTTATTTTCCCATCAATTCTCACTTCTCTCGATTGTAATACTCCTCATGATATCTAACTAAGATTCCGTGTGAGCCAAACAAGAGATCGATCATTTGGATCCCTCCAAGAGAGAGCGACAGTGTGAGCCAAACAAGAGATCGATCATTTGGATCCCTCCAAGAGAGAGCGACAGCCTTGAGGGTGAATCATCGTATCGCTGATGGGGACTTAGTTTTCTCCATTGGTTTTTTATTTCCTTTGAGGGTCTTTTCTCACGTCATTTTGTTGTGCTGTTTCGTTCTCCTTCATCATTTCTGCCCATGTTTTGTGCTTGGTTTTTGAATGTGATTATCTTGCATTTTTTTTTTCAACAGTCATATGTGCATCAA
Organism: Drosera capensis; assembly: GCA_001925005.1. Classification (NCBI taxonomy): domain Eukaryota; kingdom Viridiplantae; phylum Streptophyta; class Magnoliopsida; order Caryophyllales; family Droseraceae; genus Drosera; species Drosera capensis. Next base: position 17,062 of record LIEC01012280.1, read on the forward strand.
TCATTAACAAGACACTCAAACCTCTCAAGTACATATTAATCAGATGGAGCGTATCCAATCACAATACATAAAGAGAAGTGATGAAAGTTCATATTACAGTATATTATCATGTAAACATCCCATCGACGCTGAAGTACAACATTGTTTAGGTGTAACTCTTGGTTATTCTTACTTGATAGATGACTCCATGTTTCCTTAGAAATATAGTTGTAGGTGATCAATATGATACATAAGCTCTATTCAAGTTAGTTTTTCCGGATTACCATGTTGTACTCCCTCTCTTCTAACATTGACCATGCACGTTTTATTGTGGAAAATGAGGTGAATTTGATACAAATAATCTATTTTCCCTTTGTATGTTTGTGGAAGAGGAGTGAGAAAAATAATAATGAAGTGTGCTGACGTGATATAAAGTGAATAATAAGATAGTTAAGTAGACATAGATAAAAAAAAACCTTTTCATTTATAATACTAACTAGCTTGCTTCCTGTGGTGCGGCTGTTTTTATTACGTTTTTGTGTTTCACATAATAATAAGTTAATCCACATAATATAATCACAGATCCCCTGATTCGTCATAACCTCAACTTACCTAAATAGAAAACGAGAGTAGAAGATAACACTAATAATATATAGTATCATTATAAAAAATTAATCGATTAATGACAGTCATATCCATCGCAATTTTCGTCTCAAATCATGGTTGGTGAGGAGGCCGATCGAGCGGGTTGCTATCGTATTGATACTCCTGCGAGAGCCCCTCGACACACTGTGTAAGCTCGTCAATGCGTGCTGTTAACACTGCATTGCTTTTCTTCAACTCGGCGATTTCATGTCTATCTATTGAAGAAGACCCCGTTCTACTCGAGGACAATGTGTCCTTCGAGTAGAACATGGTGCTTGCGTACCCAAGATTATAGACATGCCCTTTCTTGCACCCAGCCACTTGGAGGTACGTTTAACTTTGCGCGTCTCTAATTTCCTCCTCGATCGGCTCCGTATCAGGCTATGTCTCGACACACAATCGATGCATTAGCTACCTCTCAAATACGGAGTACTAAGACTGCAAAAATAACCAAATATAACTTGGACACTAGCTATTTGATTGAAAATGTTTAAATAAGTAAAATAACAACAACATAAAAATATCAGGAGCTGTAATGTAAAAGAAAAAAAAAACCATTAGTTTACCGTCGTGTCCTTTGATCTCTCATTACACCACACCACCTCGCCAGGCTCGCCGTCCCTTCTTCGTGTGTGTCTTCTCAAACACATCAATCTACTTCGCTTTCCTCTTCAACTCCTTTTCCTACACAAGATCAATGAATAAGATATGGATCATATATTCATTCCATTTGGAAAAAAACTAAAAAACAAAATTTATACATAATTTAACTTTGCCTAATTAAACAATTTACTTATCATCTTTAAGACGACACTAAATGGAGACACCGATCCCTGTGAATGCTTCGCCTCTCTTTTGCTTCTGTTCTCTCTAGAAATTGTTTTGACTTCCAGAGTACATTTAAAGCCTCTTTGTCTCATCATCGCAAAAAATCACCTTCTTTCCTTTTTATATAGCTTGTTTCAAGTTGTGCACACTATCCCGAATCTGGTCGATCATCTTTGCCCTCCACATAGCCATCATGAGATCACGTTCTCAAGCTTTGGATTACTGACATCGCCAAACGATGTCTTCATTTGCGACCGTCTGCATCTTGTGGCCAAACGATGCTCTTCATCTGCGACCATCTGCTCTCCACCATCAAACCTAGACTACAGCTGTCTACTTGATTTCTAGCCAAAGCACACTAAAACATCATGGATAATACTCCTAGGTTTTGTTCATCAATTTCTATGCAAGTGGAGGATTTCACATTCCTATCAATCTTCCCCTAAATTGATGCTAACAAATTTTCTAAGTAAAACAAACAAGTTAACTACTTACTGCATATCTAAGTTATATTGTTTTGAAAATAAACTTGAGGCAAAAGAGCAGTAGAAAAACTTATCTTTACCTTTGATGCTCACTTCCTTTGCTACGCTTGTGATGATGTTCTTTTACTGTTCCTCTGCTGTGCTTATGAAATTTTTCCTCTGATTCTCTATGATGTCTTCTTCTTTCTTCATGGGACTGCTCCCTTTGAATTCTGTGGCTTGATGTCTGTTCCCTTTGATGCTTTGGTCTTTTTAGAGGCTTTTTTCCCACTCCTTCAGATGTTTGTCTTCTTTTTAGATATTGAACAGTTTTTTCCTTTTCTTCAGACTTGTCCTTTGAGGCAGATTTCTCCCCCTGTGCTGCAGCTTTCTTTGGAATCTTCTCCCCCTTTTTGATAGCATTAAGGGCAGTTGTAAGGTCTTCAATGGCAATCCTTAGTTCAAAAGAGGTGGTCTGCAAAACAATTATAGCCTTGATTGTCTCCAGTGAAGTTTGGTTTCCAGTAGTCCTAATCTTGTGTCATTATTACGAATGTGGTCGATAAGGTGTTGTTGAGTGGCTTGCAAAGATATTTGAATTTTATGTAGATCAGACAAGCATTGTCCCCTTAGCTTGTTGAGATTAGACAAGCTGAGTATGTATTGCTGAAGATTCTTGGCATTGGCCCCTTGGATTTGGTCTATGAGTCCTACTGGCAAGTTGGAGAGTGTTGCTTGAAAGTCTACAAAGCATTTTGTTCTCATTTTCTTTATTGCTTACAAGTCTGCTATAATTGGTTGCAGACTGTTAAGAAGCTCATTAAATGCATCCGTTGTCCATTCATGCATATTGTAGACTTCTTCATCAAGTTGTCAAAGTCTGTACTCTACTGTAGTTTCTAATGGAGAGGATTCCTGATGTGCAGACTGTTCTTTTTCTATTGTTGTTCTTGCAGTAAATGATGGCCTTTCCTGAAATGAAATTTTTTGGAGATCTGCAAGAGCTTGCCTTAGATTTTTTGCTGTCGTTTAGGGTGTCAACTGTGTGTCAGATGTGCCATTGTATAGTAGTCCTTGTGGAAAACCCATAGATAGTGGATCTGCCCTTATTTCTATCATACCAAATGAGGAAGGTGGTGAAAACACGATGTTTAGTGGGTTTTGGCTCTCCTGGAGATGGGGAGTGTCATCTATCCATTTCTGATTTATTTCTTCAAGATTGACTTCTTTCAGAGCTTGATCTACTGCAGTCTTTGTTTTATCTACAGATTCAACCTTCACTATGGCTATTCCTCCACTATGATGTTGATCACTCTCCCAAACAAAGGTTGTTTTGTTGCCACAATCTTTACGAGTTGATACACATGCAATATTGCCCAGTTGAGTTTGTGCTTTGTGAGAATTGCACACATAATTTCCTGTTGATAAGATGTGATCTGAGCCTTGGGAACTCTCTGGACAATATCACTTTCTTCACCATGTGTGTGAGCAGCTTGTGTTTCTTAGACAGATACTTCTTCATTGTTCTAATGCCTTTCTTTTGCCTTTTGTCAATGAGCATGACATGTCTCCATCTGTTACTACGGAAGATGGGATTGTTCTAGGTTCTATATTTGAGACTTTGAAGTATTTCTCAAATCATTTGGACCTTATAGATCCCAGTTTTCTTTGTTGAGAAATATGTGATGAGTTGATGGTTGTCTGCAACTTTTGTCTTCTCGATGAAGTTTAGTATCTCCTCATCATAGATCCTGTTTGTCTTCACACAGAAATACTTAAGACCGACATCTTGGATTAGCTTGGATATTTCCTTGACTTCATCTGATTTGTTCTGCAGAGTTTCGAAATCAAAGACAACTCCTGTTTGTAATTCAATTTTTCTTGATAGACTTCTTTGTTCTTGAAATTTGTGGCTTTTTAGAGGTGTTGGATTAAGTGTTGGCCATTTCAAGAAATTTGAAGGTGATTTTTCGAGTTGTAGGATCGAATCGAAAGCGTTTTTGCAGTGAATTAAGTGAATTGTAAACCTAGGGTTTTGCAGTAGAGTGTTATAGAGAGAGAGAGAGAGAGAGAGAGAGAGAGAGAGAGAGAGTAAGTAAGAGAATTAAGAAAGAAAATGAGAGAGTAAAGGTCTTTTAATTAAAAAAACTTCAGAATTTATACCCTTCGAAAAATATTACCATTATCAACCTTAACTAGCTGTTACGTAGATTCAGTCATTGATTTGATCGTTGCGTGATTCTAGACAATCAGTTTTTAAAACGTTATTTTCTTTCCAAAAAAAGAGATACAGTAGAGTAAGAGTATCTCTAGTCTGCATTCTTTATTTACAGTAAGAAGCAAAGTAAAATAAAGCAAGTCTACATACCATAAAATAATGTTAGTTTGTATTCTACATGTGCAGCAGAGTAGTAGAGCATTTTGGCCAATTTCTTAATTTAAATCAATTATACCACATTTATCAAGGAATTGAATAAATTTGCTCTCATCGAGAGATTTTGCAAAAATGTCTATAATTTATTTTTCTGTTGGAATGTATTCCAATTTAATGTGACCTTTTGTAAATGATCTCTAATAAAGTGATATTTGACATCAATATACTTGGTTCTTGTATGAAAAACTGGATTTTTTGAAATCGTCATTGAAGACGTGTTGTCATAAAATATTGAAGTTTCAGTGAATATCATACCGTAATCTGCAAGTTGTGACATCATCCATAGTATTTGTTGAGCACAGCTTCCTACAGCTATGTATTCTACTTCTACAGTAGATATTGACACAATGGTCTGCTTCTTGCTGAACCATGAGATTGTTCTTGCATGAAGGAATTGACATGATCCACTGGTGTCTTTTCTGTCAACTCTACAACCTGTAAAATATGCATATGAATACCCTGTTAGTGTTAAATCTGATTCCTTATAATATCATAAACCCAGATTTGGAGTTCTTTTGAGATATCTCAGGATTCACTTTATTGGAGTGAAATGGGATTCCTTAGGATCAGATTGATACGTAGCAATATGCAGATTGGGCATTGGATATCTGGTCTACTTGCTGTAAGGTATAGTAATGAGCGTATTATTCCTCTATAAATTGTTTGACTTATTCTCTTCCCATATTCAACCTTATCTATTTTTATTGATGTATTCATAGGAGTTTTCATATGGCTTCTACTTTCAAATCCATACTTTTTTATTGTGTTTTTTAGGTACTTAGATTGATTTAAGAAAATCCTATTTTTTAATTGTTATCCCATTAAGCTCATTTGAAATTTAGATTTCATTAATTAAGCAAGTCACTCATAGAGGTTATTATTAGTGCAACCAAATATAATGTCATCAACGTAAATCTGCACTAACCATATATATTCTTTATGCTTTTTAAGGAATAAAGTGGTCTCTACCTTTCCGCTCTGAAATTTATTCTCACATAGAAAGGTTGAGAGAGTTTCACACCATACCCTTAGAGCTTGTTTTAGTCCATATAATGCCTTGTCTAATGTAAACATGTCCTGGATGTTCAAAGTCTTCAAAACCAGGAGGTGACATGTTCAACATATACTTTCTCTTGCATTTTCCATTTAGAAAGACACTCTTTACATCCATTTGGTAAATTTTGAATCCTTGATATGCAGCATAGGCAAGAACATCCTTATGGCTTCCAATCTTGCAATAGGGGCAAATGTCTCATCGAAATCGATTCCCTTTTTTTTAGAGTATCCTTTGTAACTAACCTGTCTTTGTTTCTGATGATTATTCCATTTTCATCAGTTTTGCTCCTGAGCACCCATTTGCAGCCAACAACTCGATAATTTCTTGGTCTTAGTGTTAGACACCATACTTTATTTCTTTGAAACTTATTCAATTCTTCTTGCATGACATCTCCCAGTTTGGATCACTTGGGGCTTCATTTGTTATCTTTGATTCTATTTCTGATATGAAGCAGGTAGATAGATATTCTCGGGTTGTTGCCCTTCTTGTCTGCAAAGGTGCATCCTTGTCTCCAATGATGTCTTCCTATGTGTATGCCTTGATCCATCTTCTCTTGTCTTGTTCATCAGTTGTTTGTTCCTGTTGTTGTTGCTTGGTAGATTGTTCTAACTCTTTTGCATTGTGGCTTTCTTCAATATGTAGAGACAACTCTTCCTTTTCTTTAGTTTCAATACCCTCGTCTGCATCCTGTTCATCATCTATGCATGCACATTCCTCATCAAAGACATTAGCATTTTGCATGGATATTTCTGATTCATCAAAGAATACATATACTGACTCCTCAACCGTTTGTGTTCTTATATTATATACTCTAAAGGCTTTACTGATTTTGGAGTATCCTAAGAAGGTTCCCTTGTTTGTCTTAGGATCAAATTTCCCTAGATGATTTTTTCCATTGTTATGTTTATAGCATTTGCATCCAAAGATATGAAATTATTTGATACTTGGTATATGAATGTATATAAGGGGACTTTTTACGCAGTTTGTGTATAATGCATCTGTTTTAAATGTAACATGCAATATTTACTGCTTCTCCTAAGTAACGTTTTGGTAAGTTTGCATCAGTAAGCATTGTCCTACCTGCTTCTATAAGTGTCCAATTTTTCCTTTCTACTATATCATTTTGTTGAGGTGTTCAGGTGCTGAGAAGTTGTGTTTTATTCCGTAATCATTGTAGTAGGTATCTACTCTTGTTTGATCAAATTCAGTACCATGATCACTTTTGATTGTAATTACCTCAATGTCTTTCTCATTTTGAATTTGTCTTAGGAATCTAGTAAGTAAATTGCAAGTTTCCCTCTTTTTGTGCAAAAATATCATCCATGTATATTTTGAATAATCATCTACTATTACCAAGGTATATTTCATTCTATTCAAGCTTTCTATCTCTATTGGACCAAAAGGTTCATATGCAATAGTTCTAAAATTCTACAAGATTTTGATGAATTTAGAGATTTAAAGTTTACTCTGGTTTGCTTATCTTTTGACATGGTCTCCACAGTTTATTCTTTTTTATATTTTATTTGAGAAAGACCTTTTACTAGATTCTCTAAGGATAGTTTGGCTATAGTTTTGAAATTTAAGTGAACTAATCTTTTATTGCATAAACAGTTTGTATCTTCAGCTTCTTTTGTATAAAAAAACATGTTTATTTTGACTGTGATAAGTCAAAGTCTACTGCATAAATGTTTCCCTTTCTGATTCCTATTAATTTGACTTCATTCATCTTTCATCTTTGTGGGGAAGTTCCTCTTGAGGTTTTTCTTTTTGAATAGCTTTCTAAACTTCTTCCCCATCAGTGCAAGTTCTTCGGTTAGTACTTGTTTGCTTGCAAACGAGGTGTCACTAGTTTCCTCTTTTTTCATTGACCTCAGGATTTTCTCTTGAGCCTTAAAGGCTAGATTTTTCTTCCTGGCCTCATCGATTTGTCTCTTTTGTTCAACTTCTAGATTGTAAGTGTGCAGCACACCATATAGTTGTGTTAGAGACATCTTGGCAAGATCTCTAATTCTCTTATTGCTGTTGTTTTTGTTTCCCAGATCTCTCCAAGTGATCTCATAAACATTAGGTTGACTTCCTTATTGTCGAAAGTCTTTCCTAAGATTTTAAGATTGTTGATGAGAATATTAAACCTTTCATAGAAGTTGATCAGGTTCTCATTTGATCACATTGAGACCGAGTCATACTGCTGCATCAATACGTTTGTCTTATTCTTCCTTATTTCATTTGTCTCTTCATTTCTGAGTTGTAGAGCGTCCCATGTCTCTTTGCAGTGGTTGTATGAACCCCTATTTCAAACATATCGTCATCAAGAGCTTTGAATATTTGGTTCCTTGATCTTTTATCTACCAATACGAGATCCTAGTCTTCTATTGATCATAGGGAATTTGGTTTGTTCACTTCATTGGGTGTATCTATTGGATCTGAAATCTTTGGAATGTATGGTCCATCAGTGATGATGTCTGCATTCTATCATCTATTGAATCAAGATGTGCAATTATCCTCAGATATTGTTAGGTCTTGAAAGATAGGCTCTCATACCAATTTTTTTTATATTTTATTTGAGGAAGACCTTTTACTAGATTCTCTATGGATAGTTTGGCTATAGTTTTGAAATTTAAGTGACCTAATGTTTTATGGCATAAACAGTTTGTATCTTCAGCTTCTTTTGTATAAAAAAACATGTTTATATTGACTATGATGAGTCAAAGTCTACTGCATAAATGTTTCCTTTTCTGATTCCTATTAATTTGACTCATACCAATTGTTAGGTCCAAACATTCAACCCAGAGGGGGGTATGAATAGGTTGATCCAAGATATTGCTTTTGATTGCTACGATTTTAAAACTTCGAACACTATAGTTCTGTGCAGACTACTGAGGTAGTTTGCAGCAGAGACTCAAACTGTATGAGTTTGTCTCTGTGTTGACGTAGTGATCAATTTTTAACGTATCTAAATATATCAAGCAATGAAAACAAATAAGGAACATAAGATTTATACTTGTTCAGACACTCGTTATCAACTGATAATCGAGAACTTAGTGCGGACTTCCCTTGGTGACCAGTTTAGTCAAGCTAAGAGGTGAGTTCACTATCTTTTTGTTTGTGACTTACAAGATAACCCCTTTTTACAAGCTAACTAACTTGTACAAAAGATGAAGAACCCAGATCTTTGCACAGATCCAACAACTGGACTCTATTATAGCTTTTTGTTCTTCTTTGCAGACTAGTGAACTTCCTTTCTGTATTCTTGTCGATTTGGCTCATTTGAGTAATCTTTGAATTTCTGATTGTTTTGCACGTTTACTCTTTCAAACACTCATTCAATAGGCTTATTCACTGAGCCTCAACGATCCCCTTTTATAAGCTGAAGGAATGAACCCTTGACTTATGCATAGGACCTGGTGTGAGAGCTTCTCTGATAAGAATGTGCAATCCCTCCAATTATATAGAAATTGATGGAACAAAACTGAGAAATATTAGCCATAATGCTTAGGTTAGAAATAAAGTAGCTAGTTGCAGTGTAAGTCGAATGCTAGAGAGTAGATGGCTACATATGATGGCATCTTCTGAGCCACCAGATATAGGCTACAACAGAAGATTTTGGCTAAGCAGCTACGGCATGCATGGGCAATAAAAGACCTACAAATGTTTTAGGATATGGGATTGAGCTTTCAGACGAGGACCTACCTAGCAAAGCATGAAGTGCATCAGATCTGGGTGCAGACTAAGGTTGCAACAGGGACTTGATGAAGACTAGGGTTGCATGGTACAGACTAGGTCTCACAATACTAGATGCAGACTATAGGTTGTAGCAGACTAGAGTGCAATAGAGATGGTTGTTAGGGTGGGGTCAAAGGTCTGGAGTGAGTCAAACGAAGATTTGAGGTACAAACATCAACAGTACGAATCTGAAGTAGGTAGGCTGTCAGCATTAGTTGGGAGACACACGTGATAAGATGTCACATCAAAACAGTACATATTTGCTGGGTTCATTCCCTGAGCCCATAAAAGGGAATCGTTGAGGCTTATTAAAGTAATGCTATTGAATGAGATTGAAATGGCAAGCGTGCAAAGCAATCATAAATCCAAAGATTACTCAAGAGAGCTAATTCGTGAAGAATACAGCGAAGGGAGTTTCACTAATCTAGAGAAAAACATAATTTAGAGCAGAGTCTAGTAGATTGGATCTGTGTGGAGATCTGAGTTCTTCTTTGGTACAAGTTAGATAGCTTGTAAAAAGACGTTTTCTTGTAAGATAAAAACAAGAAGATAGTGATACTCTCCTCTTGGCTTGACTACACTGATCACCAAGGGAAGACTCGACTAAGCTCTCGATTATCATTTGATAACGAGTGTCTGAACCAATATGAATATTGTCTCTTACTTGTTTTTATTGCTTAATATTTAGAGCTGTTAGAAACAAATCATCATAGCAAAACAGAGATAAACTCAAAGAGTTTGAAATCTCTGTTACATACCACCAAGCATCAGCTACAGACTACCTAAGTGGTCTGCATAGAACAGTGGTTTGCAAAGAACTAGAAATACACTGCAAAAATTAAAATAATTTTTGAATCAACCTATTCGCACCCCCTCTCTAGTTTTAATCTTGAACCTTGCAATTGGTATTAGAGCCTGACTTTCCAGACTTAATAGTTTTTGGAAAGAAAAGGTCATTATCTTATTTACAAAGAAATTACTAACTGTTTGTTTCTGTAAAGAAAAATGGCTGCACCAAAGCTTCTTAAGTGTCTAAATAGTGGAGAGCCTCCAACGTGTTCGTTTGACAAATTCAACCATTGAAAGCTGAGGATGCTTGCACATCTTGATTCAATAGATGAGAGAATAAGAGATATCATCACTGATGGACCTCATATCCCAACGATGCCAGATCCAATGGATGCAACAAATAAAGTATACAAACCAAAGTCACTTTGGTCAAGAGAAGACTGGGATTTGGTGCTGGTTGATAGAAGAGCAAGGAACCAGATATTCAAACCTTTTGATAACAACGTGTTTGAAATAGTGGTTCATACAACCACTGCAAAGAAGGCATGAGAAGCTCTACTGCTTAGAAACGAAGGAACCAATGAAATAAGGGAGAACAAGAATGATGTTCAGCAATAATACGATTGGGTCTCAATGAGATCTGATTAAAATTTGACTACCTTCTATGAAAGGATCAATATTCTCATCAATAATCTCAAAATCTTAGGAAAGACTTTCGAAAACAAGGAAGTCAACTTATAGTTTGTGAGATCTCTTGGTGAAATCTGGAGTACAAAGATCACAAGTATAAGGGAATCCAGAGGTCTAACAAGGATTTCCTTGGTTCCACTGTACGGTGTATTGCATGCATACAATCTCGAAGTTGAGGAGAAGAAACAAATAGACGATGCGAGAAAAAAGTCGTTAGCTTTCAAAGCTCAAGGAAAAATACTGAAGTCCATGGTAAAGGAGAAGACCGCTGATACCTCGTCTGCAAGTGAACAAGGATTATCTCAAGAACTGGCATTGATGGAAAAGAAATTCAAGAAGTTGTTCAAGAAGAGGAATTTCAAGAAGAACTTTCCCTCGAAGACAAAAGGAAGCAGAAAAATAAGTCTGCTACAACTACGGCAAACTAGGGCACTTTGTTGCATAATGCTAACAACCAACACAAGACTCGTCTCCACCAAAATTCAAAAAGAACTATAGCAAAGGCAATTCTGGAAGAAAAGTGATTACTCAAGAAAGTCAAGTCGTGAAAATAGTTGAAGGTGTCACTAGTCTGCAGAAGAACAATTCTTGCAGCAGAGTCCAGCAAAGATCTAGGTTCTTTGTCTTTTACACAAGTTAGACAACTTGTAAAAAGGAAGTTTCTTGTAAGCTCAAAACAAGAAGATAGTAACACCTACCCCTTGGGTTAACTACATTGGTCACCAAGGGAAGACTCGACTAAGCTCTCAATTATCGTTTGATATCGAGTGTCTAAACTAGTATAAATACTGTGTCCATCTATTGCTTTCATTTTATTGATATTAGAAAACGAGATAAAGACTCAAAGAGTCATAAATCTCAAGTGCAAACTAGACAGCATCATCTGCAGACTTGAGTAGTCTGCATACAATATCAGTCTGCATAATTTCATTATTCCGCATAAAAAGACCTTTAAAGTCTTAAACAACCTATTCCCCCCCCTCCCCCCCCCCTTTCTCTAGATTGAAACTCGAACCTTACAATTGGTATGAGAGCCTAACTTGCCAAACTTAACTGTTATTGGAAAGAAAAAGCCACATATTTTACCTGCGAAGAAGTTACTAACAGTTTGTTTGTATGAAAATAAGCATCAGAAATGGCACCACCAAAGTTTACAAAATGTCCCAACAGTGGAGAACCTCGAACTTGCTCTCTCAACAAGTTCAATCACTGGAAGCTAAGAATGCTTACATATCTTAACTCAATTGACGAAAGAATGCAAGACATTGTTCTAAATGGGCCGAACATTCAAATGATGCCAGATCCAAAGTACTCCACAAGGGAAGAACATTCCAATGAGACCAACATCCCTCTGAACCAGAGAATACTAGGACCCAGAGATGGTTGGAAGGAAAGCTCTCAATCAAATATACAAGTCCCTCGATGACAACATGTTTGAAATTGTAGTCCATACCAAGACTGCACATGAAGCATGAGAGGCTCTACTAATGAGAAATGAAGGAACAAATTAGATCAGGGAAAACAAGAAGGATGTATTAATACAACAATAAGAATTGATTTCAATCAGATCTGATGAGAACCTGACCACAATTTTTGAAAGATTCAACATTCTCATCAACAATCTCAAAACCTTAGGGAAGACTTTTGAAAACAAGGAAGTCAACCTAAAGTTTGTGAGATCACTTGGGGAAATCTGGAATACCAAGACAACTGCTATAAGGGAATGCAGAGATCTAACAAAAATGACTCTAGCTCAACTGTATGGTGTTATGCATACCTATAATCTTGAAGTTGAGCAAAAGAAGCAAATTGATGACGCAAGAAGAAAGACACTGGCCTTCAAAGCTCAAGAAAGAGTGTTGAAATCTATGGCAGAAGAGGAAAACAGTGACACCTCATCTGCAAGCGATGAGGATCCATCAGACAAAATGGAACTGATGACAAAGAAGTTCAAAAACCTATTCAAAAAGAGAACCTTCACAAAGAACTTTCCCTCAAAGACCAAAGATGCTGAAAAGGAAGTTTGCTACAACTGTGGCAAACCAGGACACTTTACTGCTCAATACAGACGAACAATCCAAGACTCATCTGTACCAAAATTCAAGAAGGATCACAACAAAGTGACATCTGAAAGAAAGGATAGGAGCAAGGCATATACAGCAAAGACATGGAGCAACACAAATTCAGATGCTGAAGACATTCTGTCAAATGCTCAGCTATGTCTAATGGCAAAGGAAGAAGATCAAAAACAGTTATTTAATTTCTTTGACTCGGAAGCCACTGGAGAGGAATTAAAGGAAGCACTTTAAGAAACCTCTGAAAACTTTATTTCTCTTTTAAAAAAAATAAAGAAAATCTTAAGCAAATTACAACTCTCAAAGAGAAATGCAAATTAAATGAAGAGACTAATAATAGTCTAATCAATGCTCAAGATAAGCTAAAAGAACAAAGCAAGAAATTGAAGCTTCTCAATGCAGTAGTGGAGACACTTACAATAAGAAATACTGACCTTCAAAAGCAAGTAGATGTCTGGAATGGCAAGACCTTAGATCTGCAAAAATTGATCAAAATAGGTCAATCCTCCCACGATAAAACTGGGTTAGGATACAAAAGCCCAGCTGCACCAAGAAAGAACAACTTTCTCAACAGACCTCTACTGAAAAGTGAGACCTCTACTTTGCAAAGAAATTGGAGCAGACTACTTGTGCATACAAATGAAAAATATAGTGGAAAGCAGAAGGGAGTAAACTCAAAAAGGGAATTCAAAGAAAAACCCTATAAAGATCAACAAAGACCTAGCTACTCAGTATGAAATAATCTCTCGAGACCAACTTGGAGAAAACCATACTCGAGATATATATGCTCATGTAAAGAGCAGCAGACCAAGTACAGCAGACCATTTAGAAGCATAAGACCAAAAGTCTACTGCTTTAATTGTGGAAAGAATGCCCACAAATCATTTGAATGCTGGAACTCACATAAGAAGATAATTCAAGTGTGGATTCCAAAAGCTAACCTATAAGGACCCAAATTAGTGGGTACGAAGTACAAGCTCTATATGTTTTAATTGCAGGAAAGACAAAATGGCATATGGTACCTGGACAGTAGATGATCAGGACATATGACAAAAGATAAATCCAACCTTGAAGATTTCAAAAAAGAACAAGGACCTCTTGTCTTATTTGGAGAAGGAAAAGCAGGTACAACTAAAGGTTATGAAACCCTTGGTATAGGTTCTTTAATCTTTAGAGATGTTGCTTATATCAAAGGCTTAGAACATAACCTATTTTCTATCAGTCAGTTGTGCAATAAGAACTATCATGTGTCATTTACTCATGATACATGTCAAATGAAAGATAAGATCACACAAGAAGTCAAGTTATTAGGAACTAGAAAAAGAAACATATATACAGTATATTTTGACTCATCACAATAAGAACAAATCATTTGTTTTTACACCAAAGAAGCTGAAGATATAAATTGGGTATGTCACAAAATATTAGCTCATCTCAACTTCAAAACCATAGCTATATTATCCTCAGAAAACCTAGTAAGAGGACTTCCACAAATAAAATTTAAAAATGATAAGTTATGCAGACTATGTTAGGAAGGAAAGCAGACTAGGACATGTTTTAAACCTCTAAACTCCTCAGAATCAACTAGGATTCTAGAATTACTACATATGGATCTCTTTTGTCCAGTAGAGATGGAAAGCCTAAATAGAAAAATATACACTCTAGTTATAGTAGATGATTACTCTAGATATACTTGGGAAATATTCTTACATAAAAAGAGTGAAACATGCAGCCAACTAACAAGATTCCTTAGACAAGTTCAAAATGAAAAAGGAATAGAAGTAATCACAATTAAAAGTGATCATGGTACTGAGTTTGATCAGACAGGAATAGATGTCTACTACAATGATCATGGAATTAAACATAACTTCTGAGCACCAAGAACACCCCAACAAAATGGTGTGGCTGAGGGAAACTAGAAAAGAGTGAAAAGAGTAGAAAGCTTAAGTAGAAAAGATATACTCTAGTTATAGTAGATGATTACTCCAGATATACTTGGGTAATATTCTTACATAAAAAGAGTGAAACATGCAGCCAACTAACAAGATTCCTTAGACAAGTTCAAAATGAAAAAGGAATAGAAGTAATCACAATTAAAAGTGATCATGGTACTGAGTTTGATCAGACAGGAATAGATGCATACTGCAATGACCATGGAATTAAACATAACTTCTCAACACCTAGAATACCCCAACAAAATGGCGTGGCTGAGAGAAAGAATAAGACACTCATAGAGGCAACTAGAACAATGCTTGCTGATGCAAACTTATCCAAAAGCTTCTGGGCAGAAGCAGTAAACACAGCTTGCTACATTCAAAATAGATGCACAATTCACAAGCTTTATAAGAAAACACCATATGAATTGTGGAAAGAAAATAACCAAGTGTTAAATATTTTCATGTCTTTGGGAGTAGTTGTTATGCACACAACAATGATAGAAACTACCTTCGGAAATTTGGTCCAAAGGCAGAAAAGAAACCTTCTTAGGATACTCAACAAATAGCAAAGCATTTAGTGTATATAATAAAAGAACACAGACTGTTGAAGAGTCAGTTCATGTGTCATTTGATGAAAAAGAAATGTTATTAAGAAATGAAAATATATTTGATGAGGAATGTGTATGCAATGAACAGGCTACAGAAGAGGTCATTAATGCTGTAGACGAGGGAGAATCGTCTGCACATAGTGACACTGCAGCAGAGGCAAAAGAACAACCTCAAAAACAATCAGAATCAAATGAACAAGACAAAGGAAGATGGATTAGGGCACATACACAAGATGACATTATAGGAGATAAAAATGCATCTGTGCAGATTAGGAGAGCAACAAATACAGAATGTCTATCTAGTTGTTTCATATAAGAAATAGAACCCAAGATAATAAATGAAGCACTAAATGATCCAAACTGGGTGGATGCAATACAAGAAGAACTAAATGAGTTCGAAAGAAATGAGTATGATATCTTACACCAAGACTTAAAAACTATCTAGTTGTAGGATGTAAATGGGTGTTTAGAAACAAGTCTGATGAAAATGGAACAGTCATCAGGAACAAAGCTACACTAGTTGCTAAGGGATATTCCCAGGAAGAAGAAATTGATTTTGATGAAACCTTTGCACCGGTAGCAAGGTTAGAAGCAATAAGAATGTTCCTTGCCTATGTAGCATACCAAGGATTTAAAGTTCATCAAATGGATGTAAAAAGTGCATTCCTAAATGGAAAGGTACAAGAGGAAGTTTATGTTGAACAACCTCCTGGCTTTGAAGATTATGAACATCCAGATCATGTATATAGGTTACATAAGGTATTATATGGGTTAAAACAAGCAGCTAGGGCATGGTATGAAACTCTCTCAACTTTTCTCTGTGAGAATAAATTTCAAAGAGGTAAGGTTGATACCACTATGTTCTTAAAGAAACATAAGGAATACAAATTGCTAGTACAAATCTATGTTGATTATATTATCTTTGGATGCACTAATGATAAGTTTTGTGAAAGATTTGCAGAACTAATGAAATCAAAATTTTAAATGAGTTTAATAGGAGAACTTAAATACTTCCTAGGACTACAAGTACATCAACTTAAAGGTGGAATCTTCATAAATCAATCCAAATACTTAAAGAACACAATCAAAAAGTATGTATTAGTAATACAAGTCATATGAAAACCCCAATAAGCACATCAATAAAGATAGAAAAGGATGAGCCTGGAAAGAAAATAAATCAAACAATGTATAGAGAAATAATAAGGTCATTATTATACCTTACTGCAAGCAGACTAGACATTCAGCATGCAGTATGTTTCTGTGCAAGATATCAATCAGATCCCAAGGAATTCCACTACATTGCAATAAAAAGAATCCTAAGAATTCTCAAAGACACTCCAAATCTTGGTATATGGTATCCCAGGAAATCAGATTTTACACTCATAGGCTATTCAGATATAGATTTTGAAGAGTACGGTATAGTATTCTCCAAAACCTCTATATTTTGTGACAATACGTCTGCAATGGCTATTTCAGAAAATCCAGTTTTTCATTCAAGGACCAAGCACATTGATGTCAGATATCATTTTATCAAGGATCATGTGCAAAAGGGTCACATTAAATTGGAATATATTCCAACAGAAAAATAAGTTGTAGACATTTTTACAAAACCTCTTGATGAAAACAAGTTCATTCAATTTCGTAGAGAATTGGGTATACTTGATTTAAAACAATAAGACTGGTCGTAAATACAGACTAGGGGCATTGCTCTACTGCACTACTGCTTTGTCAATAAGGGATGGGAGATTAGAATCAATAGCACTCTACTACATCTATTTTAGGAAATTGAATTAGTTTTTATGAACTTTAAATAACTGCTTTCCTAAAATAAGGCATAACGGTCAATTAATGACTGTTACTACACAACGGTTAGAAAAAGCACTGACAACGGTCATATTTTCTAAACAAGTATAAAAACCATAATTTTTCAATTAGAAAAACACTTTTCTCTCGCATTACTCTCTCTCTCTCTCTCTCTCTCTCTTTCTCAAAAGTGCTCTACTGCACCAAATCGAAAACCCTAATTCTTGAATAGTTCGATTAGAGCTTTGAAACATCACAATTTCTTTAATCACCTTGAAAATGGCCAACACTCCTTCAAGTTCATCAAAAGAAAGCCAAAAATCCTCCGAATCTCAAAGAAGCCCTACGAAAAGGATTGAACTTCAAACAGGAGTCGTATTCGATTTTAATTCAATCCATAATGAGAAAGAAGAGGTTAGAGATATAATTGACCTAATTGAAGAAGCTGGACTAAGGTCTTTATGTGAAACCCAATTTACGATGATGATAATATGGACTTCGTCAAGAAGGGGCAAGTTGCAGATAGTCTGCAGCAAATCACCTACACCTGTACTGCAGAGGTGTGACCATCCAAATCACCCCTAATGATCTTGCACGCTGTTTCAATGTACCAAATGAAGAATCCATAATCATTCCAAAGGAAGTTGTCCAGCTTGGAAGACAAGCCATACTTAGCCAAGACAAATGGAATGAGGCAATAAGGACAATGAAGAGACTCTTGTCAAAAGAACATAAACTACTCGCAGATATTGTAAAGAAAGCAATTCTCTTCTAAAGTGCACGAACAGTGTAAAAAAACACTGTTCCGGTGGCGAATAGTGCTTCGTCGTGAACAGTGCTATGACAGAAGATGGTAAAGTGAAGATCGACAAGTTCGATGGGAACGATTTCGGTTTCTTGAAGATGCAGATCGAAGATTATCTGTATCAGAAGAAGTTGCACCTTCCTCTGGAAAAGAGGAAGCCGGATGCGATGGACCAGGCAGAATGGAACTTGCTGGATCGGCAAGCTCTCGGCGTTGTCAGATTGACGCTGGCGAAGAACGTTGCGTACAACATAGTGAACGAGAAGACAATGTATGGTTTGATACAGGCGCTATCAAACATGTACGAGAAGCCATCGGCATCGAACAAGGTATTTCTGATTCGTCAACTGGTTAATACGAAGATGCGAGAGGGTACGTGTGTTACAGATCATGTGAATGAGTTCAACTCTATACTGTCAAGATTGACGTCAGTACAAGTTGTCTTTGATGATGAAATACAAGCACTGTTGTTGTTATCTTCGTTGCCTGATAGTTGGTCAAGAACGGTGACTGCGGTAGCCAGCACGTCGGGAACTACGAAATTGACGTTCAATGGAATCAGAGATTTGATTCTAAATGAGGATATTCGTAGGAGGAACTCTGGAGAAACTGCAGGTTCTCTGTTGAGTACAGATAGCAGAGGTAGAAAGTCTGAGAAAGAGCAGAGTTCAGGATGTGGCAGGTCGAAGTCAAAGAAACGAGGACAGTCCAAACCACGCAAGGATATAACTTGCTGGAATTGTCAGAAGTAGGGCCACTTCAGAAAGTGGAAAGTTGCAGTTGAGAATGAAACTGGATTGAAAATCAAATGTTTGAAGTCGGATAATGGCGGTGAATACAGTAGTAGTGAGTTTACTGATTACTGTGCTGAGAATGGAATTAGAATGTTAAAAACTATTCCTGAGACACCTCAGCAGAATGGTGTTGCTGAAAGGATGAACAAGACCTTGAATGAGAGGGCAAAGAGTATGAGGATTCATGCAGGGTTGCCAAAGACTTTCTGGGCAGATACAGTGAGCACAGCAGCATACCTCATTAATCGTGGACCCTCGGTTCCCATGGGGTTCAAGATTCCTGAGGAGGAGTGGCGAGGGAAGGATGTAACTCTCTCTCACTTGAAAGTTTTTTGTTGTGTTTCTTATGTGCGTGTTAAAGATGCTGACAGGGACAAACTTGATCCAAAAGCAAGGAAGTGTACTTTCATTGGCTATGGTGCAGATGATATGGGGTATCATTTCTGGGATGATCAGAATAGAAAGATCATTAGAGGCAGAGATGTCACATTCAATGAAAGCACTATGTAAAAGGACATGTTTGCAAGTGATGCTGACGGCACAAAGAAACCACGAGAGAAGGAGAAGGAGAAGGCAGAGCTGGAAGATATCACAGAAACAGATCTTGCTGGGAGCAGTGGGAGCTCAGGTGACATAACAGATGAAGAGACAGTTCCAGTCACATCAGAAGTGAGGAGATCCAGCAGAACCATTAGGCCTCCTCAGAGATACTCTCCGTCAGCGAATTACCTGCTGTTGACTGACAATGGAGAGCCTCAGTGTTATCATGAGGCATTGCAGTCGGATGATTCTGCTCAATGGGGGTTAGCCATGCAGGAGGAGATGAACTCTCTTGAGAAGAATCATACTTGGTTCTTGACTACCTTACCAGCAGGAAAGAAGGCTTTGCAGAACAAGTGGGTGTTCAGGATCAAAGAAGAACATGGTGGCAGGAAGAGATACAAAGCAAGGCTAGTGGTGAAGGGTTTTCAGCAGAAAAGAGGTATTGACTATAATGAGATATTTTCTCCTGTAGTCAAGATGACCACCATTAGACTTGTTTTGAGTATTGTTACTGCAGAGGACTTACATCTAGAGCAGCTACATGTTAAGACAACGTTCTTGCATGGTGATCTTGATGAGGACATCTACATGGTGCAGCCAGAGGGTTATCAGATAGCTGGGAAGGAGAACTTGGTCTGTAAATTGACCAAGAGTCTGTATGGTCTAAAGCAAGCGCCAAGACAATGGTATCTGAAGTTTGACAATTTTATGAGCAGGAGTGGGTACAAGAAGAGTGACTTGGACCCGTGTTGTTACTGGAGACACTTTGGTTCATCCTACATCATATTATTGTTGTATGTTGATGACATGTTAGTTGTAGGTTCTGACATGGATGAAATCAACAGATTGAAGAAACAGTTGTCCGAAGAGTTCGATATGAAGGATCTGGGTGCCTCAAAGCAGATTTTGGGCATGAGTATCAGCAGGAACAGATCTGAAGGCTCTCTAATATTATCCCAAGAGAAGTATATTGGGAAAGTGTTAGAAAGGTTCAACATGCAGGATGCCAAGGCCACATGTACACCTTTAGGGGCTCACTTCAATCTCACAAAGAAGCAGTCGCCTAAGACGGATAAAGACAAAGCAGAAATGACTAGAGTTCCTTATGCATCTGCAGTTGGGAGCTTGATGTATGCAATGGTATGCACAAGACCAGACATTGCTCATGCAGTGGGAGTAATCAGCAGGTTCATGTCTAATCCAGGGAGGAAGCATTGGGAAGCAGTCAAGTGGCTGTTACGCTACTTGAAAGGTACTTCCAAAACTTCATTACGTTTCAGCAAGAATGATGTCGTTTTGGAAGGTTATTCTGATGCTGATTTGGGAGGCTGTTCGGACACGAGGAAGAGCACCACGGGATTTGTTTTCACAATGGGAGGCACAACAGTTAGTTGGATGTCTCGACTCCAGAAGAGTGTTGCACTTTCAACCACAGAAGCAGAGTACATGGCTCTTTCAGAAACAGGGAAGGAAATGATTTGGTTGAAAAACCTTCTTGAGGAGTTGGGCAGGAAGCAAGATGACAGTGTCCTTTATAACGACAGTCAGAGTGCGATTCATCTCGCGAAGAATCCTGTGTTCCATGCGAAGACAAAGCATATCCAGTTGAGGTATCACTTCATCAGAGGGTTGATAAGTGATGACACTTTGTCACTGAGGAAGATCCTTGGGTCAAAGAATCCTGCAGACATGTTGACCAAGGGAGTTACTATAGAGAAGTTGAAGCTATGCATAGCTTCAACTTGCCTTCATGATTGATTGTTGAGAAGGCGCCGCACTATCCTAGAGGAGTTGCAGTTTTGGGTTTGCTAGAGTTGCATTGGAGTGCAGTTGATGTGATCAGTCTCCAAGTGGGAAATTGTTGAGTTGTGGAGTCTGATTTGGGCTTCGCTGTTGAATGGGCTATTTTTTTTTTTGCCCAAGTTGGGTGTTTGGTTATAAATACCCTGTAATTGTAAACCCTAATCAAGAGAGTGAAATTCCTTGTGTTGGTGCGGCCGTGGATTAGGTCAAATTGACTGAACCACGTTAAATCTTTGTGTTCATCGTTTCGCTTTATTGTCTTACAATTGCTTGTGTGCGTTTGAGATCTCGATCAATACCCCAACAATTATCAACTGCAAATGCCGCCTCAAACGAACCCCTAAAGTCAAACTGTATTTTAAACTTTTAAAGACGCAAAGTCAGTGAATGAGCATGATTGTAACTACACCGTTCAGAGGGTCTCGAGAAACTCAGCAAAGCTTTTGGCTCCCATCCGAGCTCTGCTCGGCTTCTTGAGTTGTTCAATCTCTTACCAAGAGAACCATCAGTGCCTGTATCAATAAAGTATGATGGTACCATAAAAAAACTCTCAACTCAATGCCAAAACGAGGCATTGGAAACCGCTACATCATTTAGCCCCAAGAGGGAAGCTCGAACAACAACTTACCCGTGAAACCGATAAATTTCTTGCTCAATTTGCCACTTTTGCTGACCAAGACCATCAATTCTTGCCTACAAGAGAACACAGAAAAATGTAAGCGCTAAAGCAAGATAACCAATTAGCATAACTTGAGCTAAGGAAAAAGAACCTGGATAAAGGATGGCTATCACAACCCAAAAAGATCCGTCCACGTAGATTCTTTTTTAGAATTGCAATCGAAAGGGAAGCTGCATCCTGACATGGAAAAGTGAAAAAACCATCTAATTAAAGCAAAGAAAGTGATGATCAAGATCTTAAGATCCCATATCCTTATTGCTGGAGTGGGAAGGTGAATGCTAGAGTGAAAAATTAATTTCCCAAATACTCAAGACTAAGGCATGCCTTCCCCTCTCGCCTCAAAGACCATGGCAACAGGTAATTGGAAATATGATATTGAAGAAGAGGGGTATTATCTTCCCTTATTTGACCAGTAGAAACAAGATCATAGAAAAAGGTGCAAAAACGATAATAATGAATTAAAAAGGAAAACAGAGGATAACTTATCACGAGGAGTTAACAGAGGCAAAATCATTACTTCATAGTGTATGAAATTAAGGACATGATCTGGTCGTTGATCTACAGTTCCCTTCTCCAAGTAATATGCATGCGCCCCTCTATCCGCTGTGTATCGAAGGTTGAAACGAAGTCCATACTACTATGTCATGCAAGTGCTGGAAATTGATGTATATGGTGATCTCTTAGGCAAGATTGTCAAAGGATATGTAAAGTCCTGCTAATCTAAGCCTTTTCTGCCTTCAGAAGAACGTCTGTCCTTGGGCTCCGCCCTATTGGAACATCTGGAGTATTCTGCAGGTCATTGTAAACATGATGAGCAATGATTAAAGGGTTCAGCTACAGATCATTGCCGACATACTATTTTGGCATGTAGCGATTTCACCTCAAATGCAGTTTAACTAGGTGCTTCGAATGGAAGAAATGGAAGCATCAATAGTTAGTACCAACAGTAAAAAGTGTCATAATAGCTGCATCACCTCATCATAGAGTCCATTATCATGGCAATCATAGGGTGCAGAGCTTGAAGTGAAAAGGAATGAACCTTCACCATTCCAGTCGGATGCAGCTTCCCTACGTTTTGGTACCAGATAAATGATGATGAATATAGATTTTTTGACAACTTTGGGGTCAATTTTGTCAATCAATTCTTGCGATATGCACAAGAAAGGAAGATTTTGAGGACCAAACTGAACCAGGTGTGATAATAAGCCATTCAACTAGAAAAGCAGAAGAAAGTTACGAAGTTCAAAAAAGCACCTGAGGTTGTGACCATGCAAATATTGCACAAAATCATGACCATGCAAATATTGCACAAAATCAATTTTCATGGTAGTGTAATCAATTGAAAATGCGAATCTTTCATAATGCAAATATTACACAAAATCACTTTTCATAGTAGTGTAATCAATAGAAAGCGCGAATCTTTCACAATGAAAATATTTGACAAAATCAATCTTCATGATAGTGTAATCAAGAGAAAGCATGAGGCCATCATCAAACATTGTTTCATGAAATGGTAACCTGAAGTCCTGAACTAAGAAATGCACTCAAAAAAGTTGGCAAAACCATGTAATTTGCATCAGTTATCATGTTCAACAACTTCAGAAAGGATCATACCACCAGGACTTATATCAAGGCTTAGTCCATATAGTCCAAACCCCACTGACTAAGAAGGGACAAAGATTGCAAGTGCAGTTTACAGAATCCGACTAAAACACAAACGAAAGCACCATTCAAAGAATATCATCGAACATATGTCGACATGAGTTTAACAAGATAACCTGATATCACCAGCATAGTCAGGGCTTCGGGATGGTGGAGCACAAAATATAACATACGGAAATTTATGCTCAAGTGTCGTGCCTTTTAGAGAAGGACTAATCCCAATTTAGATCAATTCATCATGACGATCTACGGTTGCTGTCTGCCCATAAATTTGACATCCAGGATATTCCTGCATTACAAAAACAAAAAATCAGAACATCTTCATCGACATATTAGTGTCAAAGAGAATGAACCGATATGCTAGTATCAGGATAAAAGCATGAATGACAGACACGGTTCTTTCACTGATCTTATTACTTGGCATTTAATTGCTATAAAAAAACTTAAAAAAAGAAGCTATTCTCCATCCTTAACAAGACAAAATGAGCAGATTGTTTACGTTTTCGTCAATTCCCAATCAAATGGTCGTCATTCAAGTGCTAGCCATTCCTAATCCACCCACATAATCATATACATACGCTGGTAACAAGTGAACTCTCTGAACCATTGGACGATTAAGTCACTTAACCCTAAGGGAACTTGCATAAGTGATCGCAATCGTAAAAGCAGCATGTATTGATTCATCCCTTTCGACTTTCACGACTTCAAGCAACCACTTCAGCTTGCAAGTCAAAGACATATTCGATGCTCAGCCTACTCTTCCAAAGAGCTCAGTCCCAATCAATAAATCAACTCCTACGGACTCTAAGGGTTCCCATTTTCAGTCATTTCTAAGCCTACTCATCCAAACCACAGAAACCAACAATACCTGACGCCATTTCTGAGCAACCAAGCGTCCAAGAACACCCGGTCCAACGATTCCCCCACCACCCTCGACGCTCCAACCTGCAATCGCTCCTCCTTCGACGCACCTCAAACACATAAATAAAATCAAACAACATTGATTCATCAAACAAAATCCAAAAAAACACATAGAAATGAAGCAGCAGTGATCGAAAAGGAAGTTGCGAAAATACCATACAAAAAATATTCCGGAGAGGGTATCATACAAAAGTTTGCTAGCAAGTTTGGGAGAAGGTACAAATGCCTAAACTATCATAGAAATGAAGGGCGATGATCATTTAGGCTAATGAAGCAGCAGTGATCGAAAAGGAAGTTGCCAAACACGAAAAGAACCATTGATATTGTATCACTATGCTCAACAATATAGATAGCGTCATTCATTCCAAAGTTGCACAAAGATGATCTGAGAGGAAAATGACTGAAAAACTTGACTCCAGCACTTCAAGCTGTGCTCTGGAGACGACGAATTTCGTCTATTCATTCTCTCAACGTATTATGGAACTTGCGTATCTGTCAGCAAGCTCAGCCAGGCCTTCGTATTCAAGAAATCTCTTGGAATACTTGAACCGCGATGTAGATAAAACTTGTCGATGCGAATACTTGAACCGCGAGTGAGGCAAACAGCTGGATAATAGATACGGACTACGGTCATGCTTCCTTGCAATCGCACGAGATGATCCCAATAAACAGGAAATTAGTACTGATATAAACAAACCTGATATTTTAAGCTCAAAGCTTATGCCTCCAGATGTGGTTCTATGAGCATGAGGGTGAACCATCATATCAGCGGGATCGTGCTTTCCCGCATTATAATGAAAACCAGATTCAGAACTTTCATGAGTAGAAAATTGTCCAGAAGTCTCATAGCACATCGAGCAGTTTACCTATCAGCACTGCAAGGCAAGGACAAGCAGGAAAAACTCGACGAAGATCACGTCTTTCCTCCATCAACCCCGCTTTCAGCTGACTGCCCTTGCAACCATCAAGGGATTTTTCACCTCATTCATCTCAAAAGATCAATCATCACACCCGTTCTCTATACTTCACCAGTAATCACCACAGGAGCAAACGCCATCCTGAAAATGATGAAACCGATTGATATCTCTAATCACAATGTCTCGGTGCACAACTTTTGAGATAACCTTGATAGCACTATGGCAGTCTGGGCATATTCGGAGATTCTTGAGGATGCGAATTGGGCTACCCTCAGGCATCCTCACGAGCGCAAATGCTAAAGCAAGTCTTTCACTATGTAACCATAAAAGTCGCTCCTTTTCCTCGTCATCAACATCAAGCAAAACCACATTACAATCAGGCACATGTCCCTCCCGATTGGTTCTCATCTTCAACCATTCAAGCATGCCCTTGATTAATCTCGCGTCCGGGTGTGAAGTATCTCCCACGGAGAAGTAATGGGTGTTTCCTTGGATCACAATCCAACTCAAGCCTGGTTCCTTCTTCAGCCCTTTCTTCTTCATGGCTTTCCTTACATAGGCCACATTCCCCCATCTCTTTGCAGTGGCATATATGTTTGATAGTAGCACGTGAGAGGCCTCATCTTCCGGTTCCATTTGGAGCACGCGCTCAGCTGCTACTCTGCCTAGGTCGAGATCATGGTGAATGACACAAGCACCAAGTAGAGCACGCCATACCATAACACTCGGCTCAAAGGGCATTTCTCCGATCAGTTTCATAGCTTTTTCGAGCTTTCCTGATCTTCCCAGGAGCCAAACCATGCAAGTGTAATGCTCTACACAAGGTTCTATCTGAAAGTCCCTAACCATTGAGCTGAAAAACGCCTCGCCGTCATCCAACAATCCCATATTGCTGCAAGCTGAAAGAACGCCTACAAAAGTCAGCTTGTTTGGTTTACAGTTTGTTTCCTGCATATGTTTGAAAATTTGCAAAGCCTCTTCTCCAAGGCCGTGCATGGAATATGCTGAAATCATTGCATTCCATGATACTTCGTCCCGCTCTTCCATCATATCGAAGACTAAGCGAGCATCTCTAATGTTTCCACACTTACCATACATGTCGATCAAAGAATTGGCTACAACATTATCCCTGCCGAACTTTGTTTTAACAGTCAATGAATGGATCTGTGCACCTGGATCCATAGCAGCCAAACTAGCACAAGCACGAAGCGCACTGGAGTATGTCACTTCAGATGGAAGCATTTGTTGATCAAGCATGTCCATGAACATAGTCAATGCCATCTCTCCGTCCCCTAACTGCCCATAACCAACAATTAGAGTGTTCCAAGTCACATCATTCCTGTTCGGCGCCTCAAGAAAAAGTTCCATTGAGTTCTCAATCACCTCGCACTTTGCATAGACATCCATGAGAGCATTGGAAACAAAAACATTCGAATCAAAACCGACTTTTAGTGCATGACAATGTACTTGTTCTCCTAAAAACAAGCCACCAGAAGAAGCACAAGCCTGCAAGATACTAGCTAAAGTGAACTGATTAGGGAGAACTAGGGCTTTCCTCATACGACAAAACATTTCTATAGCATCGGCACTCTGGTTACTCTGCGCATACCTTGAAATCACGAGGCTCCAACAAATCACATCTCTTACGGGCATGATCTCAAATACACGATGAGCATCCGTAAAGTCACCACAACCAGTGTACAGATCAAGAAGGGCGATTCCTACATAGTGATCCAGCTCGAAACGACTTTTCACGACACATCCATGAATACTTCTACCCATACGTATCTCCTCCAAACCGACACAAGCCTTAAGGACACCAGAAAAAGTATAACAGTTGGGCATAAAACCAACCCTTCTCATCTCTGAAAAGAACACCACAGCATCTTCGAAACAATCATTCTCCGCATAGCAAGTCACCATACCAGTCCAGGAAACCATATCCTTCAACAAAATCCCATCAAAAACTCCCCTCGCGGCATCAACCATCCCGCAACGAGAATACGCATCAGTCAACGCAGTCCCGACAAACGCATCAACATCATGCCCAAGCTTCAAAACACACCCGTGCAAACAACTCCCACATTCCGCCCAATCCATACTAGCAAGCAACTTCAAAACCGTCGTGAAAACAAACACATTCATCTCATGTCCTTCCCTACACAACCTTCTAAACACATCCACACCATCCATCCACTGCCCCTCCTCCGCATAACCGCGGATCAGCGTAACAAACGATATCGTATTCCTCTCCGGCATTTCGTCGAACAGCTTCCGTGCATCCAACAAAACCCCGGATTTCACATACAGGTTCAACAGAACGTTGAGACCAAAGAGGTCCAAACGATTGCCCATTTTGAGTACTTGACAGTGAAGTGCTTTTCCCTGGATGGGTTCTTCCAGCGAGATACATCGCTGAAGGGTGTTCGCATATGCAACAGAGTCGAATTCGGGGAGTGAAGATACTGAGGAATAAGGTGAAATGGGTTGATGATGATTGTGGGTTAATTGAGATTGTTGAGCTGAAAACGAGATTCCTTGCTTTGATGATACAATGTGGCCAAGGGTTTGGCGGAGAATTACTGTGCTTGCCCATGGCAGTGTGGTTCGACATGAGAGTCTAATCATGCGGTTTTGCTCCCAAAATATGAGGAGCTCCAACATGTTTTTCTGGGTTTTATACTTCGGTTGCATGTTTTCTGTTTTGTTCACTTCTTGATGAAACTCCTGTAAGCGAAGAAAAGGGTTAGAAAACGTTCATTTCTATTCCTGTTTCTGTTTCGTGTTTATAAGTCGAGTAATCATACTCAGCTGAACAACTCCGTTCTAAGAAGTACAAACTTGAAACCATTAAACATGAAATGTACAACCTGTTCGATGGCATACCAACACGAAGGCCGAAAGCGCGACCATATTATCAAGAAATCGAAATTATTGTGTCCATATAACTAGCTCTGTATGGCTTGTATCGTGCATCTTCAACAGCGGCTTTAGTTAAACTAGGGTCAGCTCACCGCTGAACAGCTCTAACGTTATAGTCCCTGTCATTGGCAGTGGAGCTTCCGATCAGATGGCTTATCCAAACTCTTCTAGCAATGCCAAGACGACACCATTTGTCCAACCAAAACCAGTCTGCAGTAGATAAGTTCATCACAACATCAGATGCGAAATTTGAAAGTAATAAGTTCATCTCGAATTCCTTTCAATTACTTGTATGACTCCTTACCTGCGGTGCATATTCTCCTCCACCTCCATAGGCGCCACATTTTTGCACGCACGGCATACTTTTCATGCATGACTCCGGTTTTCTTGTAGGAAGCACGGTTGGTCCTTATCCACCTTACAGCAATATCTTCAGCCATAGTTCTTGCTTTCTCAGACCGCGGCCTTGCCAGGCCTTCAGTGATCATGTGTTGCAGGGGAGCCCAGCCATTGGGAAAATCCCTGCGAATTATAACCTCTACAGTTTCACACCATTTCTAAAACCAAATGTAGGAGATACAATTCACAAAAGAGGAAGAACAAGAAGAAGAGCTTTTACACTACCATTATTGTCCTGTATTTGTAAGAGAAGTGGCGATCCCAGCATGATGAAGCAAATTCCAATTCAAAACAAATTCTCACCCTCCTCAAATTCCCTCATTCCTAATCTTCTAGATCCAATGACAAGGACATCACACCATTTCTCAAATAACAGCCTTTGAGACCATTCTCCAATTCTATTCACGTAGTCAAATGATCAATCAATCATATCCCAACCACAATAAATGAAAGAAAAATTGCCCTCACTTTCATATTCGAAGTGTTTGTCCCATTACTATCTTGACAAAGGTCATCATCATCTAGACATCAACTTGCCTCTTTGTGGGCATTGAATAAAAACTCAAACCAAAATTCGAGACTTGGCCTTTTCTACGAAACCTGATCAATCTCAAATCATCAAACACCCTTTTGAGACTTATAAGTTAAGTACTTTACCCAGAAACTTGGGATAAGTTCTCTTAGTGAAGGGAAATTTGGTGTTTTGAGCAAAGCTTAGAGATTGTAAGTAGAGGTGGTGGTGGTTGTGGTGGTGGTGGAGATGGCAGGCGGTTTGTTTCATCCGACTGGGGTGGCGAAGGAGAGGGCGGAGCAGTACCAAGGGAGGGAAACGCCCTATGTGATCATTGCTTGTATTGTTGCAGCTGTTGGTGGTTCACTCTTTGGCTACGCCATCGGTATCTCAGGCATATAGGGCTGAATTTCTAACTAGTTTGTATCCATAATGTATTAGGTTTGTTTTAAGAGCAATAGCGTAAGGATGTCTTGATCATAAGGGCTCTGTTTGGTAGATTTGAATTAAAGTTTTGTATCCATGGGAGGGTTTGGTATAGAATCCTGATTTCTTCAGACTATCTACGGTGATTTTTTGAATAACAAGCTGGATGAGCTCAAACCAAGGATTGTAACAGAAGCATGATCCATATTTCCTGATAGCTGGTTATCAGATTCAGAAAACTCATAACACGAAGCATACATGATGCTCCAACAGAAAGTCAGTCGGTATAAATCGGCAGGATATAGAATCGAACTTGTCAATCATGTGCTCTTGTCTTATAAATTCCATTCTTGGACTCGTTTTTCGATATGATCAGGGTCAAGAGTCAAGACAAATGAATTATAGAACTGAATGTCGATTTTTGGTCTCTATATTAAGCTGCAAAAATAAATAGAGAAGATTGATGTCCGTGCGTCATACTCTGGTCCTTGAATTGTTGCAACCATAAACTTCTAGTTATTGATGTTTTGGTCTGATCCGTAACAGGTGGAGTGATGTCGATGGATGGATTTCTCGAGAAGTTCTTTCACACAGTCTATGAAAAGAAACAGCACGCACACGTGAACAACTACTGCAAGTTCAATGACCAAGGCCTTGCAACATTTACATCTTCCCTTTACGTTGCTGGATTGGTTTCCACCTTGGTGGCATCTCCAAGGATTTATGGAAGGAAGATAAGCATAATCACGGGCGGAATCAGCTTCCTCATCGGAGCCACTCTTAATGCTTCTGCTCAAGACCTGGCGATGCTTCTTATTGGTCGAATCATGCTTGGCTTTGGCATTGGATTTGGAAATCAGGTTCGGATTTCCCTTAAAACCAAACTCTAGGCAATTTTTGTACCACTTCTTTTAGAGTGCAGGAAAACTATAGCTGCTGCACGATGCGAGGTTATGGAGTAGCAAATACAAATACATTTTCCTGATATACATATGTAGAAAAGCCTCTAATAGATGTACTCAGTCTAGAAGATTGTTACCTATCGGTATTCGAAGTTCGAACATTGACCTCCAAGATAACAACTGAAAAGCACTAGCAGGACCAATGACATGCACCTTTCCTCACTTCCTATTTTCCTTCTACGATGTTACGAGGCATAACTAAAACAATGTCTCATTATGTTACTAAGCAGTTCCACAATACTTGTCAGAGATGGCGGCATCAACAATCTGAGGAGCCTTGAACATAATGTTTCAGCTAGCGACAACACTAGGAATCTTCACAGCAAACATGATCAATTACGGGACATCAAAGCTTGAGCCATGGGGATGGAGATTATCACTTGGTCTCGCCGCAGTGCCCGTCACTCTTATGACAGTCGGAGGCCTACTTGTCCCCGAGACACCAAACAGCCTCATTGAGAGAGGAAAAACCGAGGAAGGGCGAAGGGTTCTTGAAAAAATTAGAGGGACAGAGAATGTCACTTCGGAGTTGCAGGACATCATTGATGCCAGCGAGTTTGCGAAAGCTATCAAGCACCCTTTTAGGAACATCCTTGAGAGGAGGAACAGACCGCAGCTGGTGATGACCTTCTTCATGCCGACATTTCAGATACTTACAGGAATCAACTCAATCCTGTTTTATGCTCCTGTACTTTTCCAAAGTATGGGTTTTGGGAGAAATGCTTCTCTCTATTCCTCGGCCTTGACCGGTGCTGTACTCTGTGGATCAACATTTATCTCTATAGCGACGGTTGACAGATTGGGTCGGAGAGCTCTGCTTATAAGTGGAGGGATTCAGATAAGTATGCCAGGTTAGCGCTTCATATATCTTGATTGCATTCTTTTTTATGCTTTGTAGTAAAGATAAAGCCCTTAATTAATTTCAAATCAGCATCTGCGGAATAATCAATCCAATTGTATCTTGATGGATGAATATCTTGAAGATTTATGCGCCACGCTACTGAACTCGTTCATTCAGCAGAGGGTGCTTTAGGATTCATTTTATGACCAATGAGGCTGAGAAGGATTCAGCACCTTCATGCTAGTTTAACCGTAACATGAAAACCCATATTCGCTGTTCTTCTGATATTACAATCTAAGCTTTCTATTTCAAGTACTCTTTCGAGGTGCTGGTGTTATAGGTTAAGTTGAAAATAAGCTAAGCCAAAGGATGTGCTCAACCTACTCTTTATCTATTATTGTTATAATAATTTTCTGCAGTGAAGCTGACCTCACTGTGTAACTGTGAACATCAAACAGATCATTGTCTCAATAATCTTGGGAGTCAAATGCGGCGACGAGGGAGAACTCTCAAAAGGCTACTCGGTTATTGTGGTGATCGTCATATGCCTCTTCGTCGTAGCTTTTGGATGGTCATGGGGGCCTCTAGGCTGGACAGTACCAAGCGAGATATTCCCACTTGAAACGCGGTCTGCGGGACAAAGCATCACGGTTGCTGTGAACCTCTTCTTCACTTTCGTGATAGCACAATCTTTTCTTTCCCTTCTTTGCGGCCTCAAGTACGGCATATTCTTGTTCTTTGCGTCGTGGATCACTATCATGACCATCTTCGTATACTTCTTCTTGCCCGAGACAAAAGGAGTTACCATTGAAGAGATGATCCTCCTGTGGCGAAAGCACTGGTTTTGGAAGAAGATCGTGCCTGAAGTCGAGATCGATGAAAGTTATAGCAGAACAAACCATGGAATGGATAGACATGGCGCTTAGCTGCACAGGTGAAAGATTCACGAAGATATTACTGTGAGGGTATTGGCTCGATTCCAGCGAATGTGCTAGAATGTCTTATTTGTCACACACTTCACAGCGGGCGAGCAAAGATGCCAAAGAGACAATCGAAAACACAATGCTGAACATTCGAGCGATACAAATATGTATGGATTCTTCATTTTTCACCATAGCATGTTTACGAAGCAGATTTCATACTGAACAAATAGTCAAGTGTCATTGACGAAGTGTTCTGCTAGATTTCTTAGTCGCCTGACTAAGCTTAAGCAAGCATCAAATAGCAAAAGGTAAAAGTATTCACGTCTGAAAAAATTTCTAGGACCTCTACAGTACGTCGTCACCAAGTGATCTGCTATTATTATTGGAGAACAAGATACACCAACCCACGCTTCGAGTCATGGAAACTTGGAGGGCAAGATAGGATACATAAAATTTATCATCGTCTGCGGTTCAGAGTGGTGTACAACATGTTAAGACCTGCGTCCATTGCGACACATAATTGTCTCGAATTCCCTCATCTCATATAAATGCCGTTATTTTTCACTGGTTGGAAGACGAGATGTTGGCATAGCAAAGGAAAGGTTAGAACGATGACCCTAAGAAATGCTCCTATAACAGTAAAACTATTTTTCATTTTATTCATCATTGAACGCACTTACAAGTTCATTCAGCAATACATGTCACTCTAAAAGAATACAACACAATAGAGGAACTCTAAAAACATTCCAAACTTCGACTCGTAACATTTCTTGATCATCATTCTCGGCCTCAAACGGTATAGTGCTGTTGGATGGTATCAATGTCCAGGCCTTTCATCTTCACTACTGATTCAACGTGCCCTTTCAGGGTGTGAAGCTCCCTCAACCTGCATTTCATAAGATACATAATTCGGTTATAAGACTAAAAACCCTAGCGTAGCATCAATAGCTCGTTCCTAAACATGATAGGTAAAAGCCAGAAATCTCATTGCCCTTCACATGGGAATCAATAATCGTCATCCTTTGGATTTGCACAGACAAATTCCGTTAATATTGACTACTCACAAAACTCACAGTACTCGGACTCGTTTACCAAGAGCACCAAGATATCATCTGAACCGTTAGGCTGTAGTGGCTACAACTAACCACCCAAAGTGACCAAATCTCTTTTTATTCGCATGGTTTGATCTGTTAGGCTTAGATGTTGTACCTTGCCATTTCAGCACGCCTTCTTGCCTGCTCAGCGATCTCAGACAGCTCGTGCTCGTGTTTGCCAACCGCCTTATTGTCTGTGCTTAGACCATGAAGAGTACGTTGTGCCACAGCCCACTGTGCCTCCCTGTCCCCTTTACCATAATCCTTCTTAGTGGTGAAAGCAGTCTGCATAGTGCACAGTTGATCAATGTTCAATAATTTTCTACAGTAGTTGGGTAAAATTAAGGAAAGTTTCAGAAGTGA
Source organism: Drosera capensis (assembly GCA_001925005.1). NCBI lineage: Eukaryota > Viridiplantae > Streptophyta > Magnoliopsida > Caryophyllales > Droseraceae > Drosera > Drosera capensis. The sequence continues at coordinate 50,659 of LIEC01012280.1, forward strand.
AGTAGCAGGAGTTCGAACCTTGCTCTCAAAGAGGTTATCCCACGCCTTTCCACTAAGTGAATAACGCGCTATGAACTTGAGGATATCGAGTGGAATGTAAGTGACAATGCTGTAGAGCCAAATGACTCCCGCCCATCCCCATCCAATGCCAGAAACGTGAGCGAATCCCCAGTTTGCATATACAGCAATGAGGGTCGCCACCTGAAACACGCAGTGGAATTCCATTCAACAACCCAGACATGCTGCTTGAGGATGATGATCCCGGCACGAAAGGTCAAATCTTATAGATACTAACCAATTGAGCAGCAAGGAAGGCGAAAAGAAGCAACAAGCCAGGGACCTCGACAAATGACCAGCTCCTTGATCGAGTCACAAAGATGAGTGCCTGACTGATGATGCTCACTTGAAGGTAGAGTGCTGAATTCAGCTCACGATGGTTCTCCCCAATGTGTCTCACACCAAAAATACTCTGCAAATCATCACGGAATTGTTAACGTGGTAAGTTTCTTCACTCTGTTGGCCATCAAAGTTAAATTTATGTATTTGGCGCTGAAATGTAACACTGCTGACTAGATATCTATACTCACTGTGAAGTAATCAGTCTTATAGGCAATCCAGAAGAAGACAGCAGTCATAATAGCCATGTAGGTTCCGAGGATGATGCCGGTGGCAAAAATTTCCTTGAGCTTCCAAGAGTCGGGCAAAGGAGATGGCTTAACCCTATCCTTGGAGATGGTCATGATGGTGCCGTCATTCAAGATGGCAATGATCAAGACCATGAAGGGGGAGAAATCAAATTGCCAGATCAAAGCGATGAGTAGGAAGCCAAGAACAATACGAATGGTGATTGACACGGCATATATGGTGTAGTTCTTCATCCTCTGGAAGATCGCTCTGCTAGTCAACACTGCACTGACAATCACACTCAGACCCGGCTCAGTCAACACGATGTCCGAAGCACTCCTGGCTGCATCAGTTGCATCAGCAACTGCAATTCCAATATCTGCTTTTTTAAGCGCTGGGGCATCATTCACACCATCTCCGGTCATACCGCAGATGTGCTTTCTTTCTTGCAGCTTCTTGACTATTTCGTACTTGTGCTCTGCAGGAAACGACACACCATATTATTCATCAGTAAGATAGGCACTAACTAACTAAATTGGCTGCTGGAATTAAACGATTTACTCCTCGAATCCTGTACTATATGCGAGAGCCACTTCGACTATGTTAAGTTCTAAGATATCAGCCTACTGAGCCCTTGCCATATCACCAGACACCAGGATATATTTGGATGAGATCATCATACTTGCAAATCCCAACTTCTTCGAATTTGTGAAGCTTATGAGTAAATTATTAGCACGACCTTAGTTAGCAAGTCACCTGGAAAAACTCCGGCAAAGCCATCAGCCTTCTCGATGAGCTCCTCTACTGGAATGGCAGCAATAGACTCATCCTTGCTTTGACCAAGGAGAGAGGACGAAGGGTACATGTTAGTGCCCATGCCAAGTCTGCGCCCAGTCTCCTTTGCAATGGCTAGCTGGTCACCAGTAATCATCTTGACATTGACACCAAGATCAAGAGCCCTGCGGATGGTCTCGGCACTGTCATGCCTAGGAGGGTCAAACAAAGGCAAGAGACCCACAAACTCCCACGGATCGCCAGCACTCTCCTTGTTCTTCTCAGGAACTGTCTGCAAAATAACAATTGCACAAGCTTCAAAACACCAAAAAAGGAAAAAAAAAACCTGCAATTCATCTAATAGATATCAAAATGAACAAAGATTGTTGTTAATCTAACTTGTTTGCAGACGGCCAAGGATCGGAGACCACGGTCAGCATAACTATCTATCACAGAATGAGCCCTCTTCAAGGTTTCGCCTTTGAGCTCACATAAATCAATTATCTGGAAGAGATAAAAACTTTGTAAAGACAATGTAATAGAACTTCCATCTCAAACTTTATACTGAAAGTAGCCGAGAAGACCACTATGTCAGTAGCTCAAACTTGTGGTAACAGATCAAGGAATAGTACTTAAGTTACTAGGCATGTTCCTTTACGAGTGCCCTTGGGTCATGAAGCCTGGACAACTATCAGCACTTCTCATACCTTGCGATAAAGATATGAACTCATAATCTCTAGTCACACCTGGTTTTTTTTCTTTTTTACCTTTTTAATTAGTCACACATGTCTTGACCTCATGTGGATGGAAAAAGGACGATAAACACTAGTCTATGAACCCTTACCTGCTCAGGGGCACCTTTGCTGCATCTGTGCCAGTTGCCATCAGAATCAATGTAGGTAATTGCAGTGCGCTTATCCACAGGATTAAATGGCAGGAAGTGAATCTCCTGGATTCCTGCTCTTGCCTGTAAAAGATCATAGTAAAAACGCAGTAAAGGGCGTTATTTCCTTTTTTCTTGCTTGACTAATTTTTTAAACCTCGTTTCATGAGTTATTATGCAAAAGAACTCGTCAATCAACCAGCATAGATTCATAATCAGCATACCTCTTTTGGGTCGCCCAACATGTTGACAATTGAAGCATCGATAGCATCTTGGTTTTCAACCCTGGAAGCCCTTGCAGCCAGCAAGATGAGAGTGTCTTTGTTCACATCCTTCGAGAATACCTGTTGGAATTGCAAATTTTTGAAAATCAGGAAGCTTTACAGACATGACAACTATTTTCGCGTCCTAGGATTAAGTCATAATTTCAATGTGGGAACCAGCAGCTACATTGACTGGATATGAACTGAATTTGGCCGCATGCAGGGATTAAACCAAAAAATTTATGTTCTGCATAAACTGCTCCACAAAACAAATGAAAGAAGATAACTAAGAAAGGCAATACTGGATACAGTTAACCAACCTCAATCAAGTTCTTGTCGACAGTAAGCTTGTTAAGAGTGAGGGTACCGGTCTTATCACTGCAAAGCACGTCCATCCCAGCCATTTCTTCAATGGCTGTCATCCTCTTGGTGATAGCACCTTGTTCAGACAAGCGGTGCGAACCGATGGCCATTGTCACAGACAGAACTGTCGGCATGGCTATCGGAATGCCTCCAATGAGAAGCACTAGCAGGTTGTCAATGCCATCTCTGTATGACCTGTGCTGGATAGGATACATCACAACGATCTCCAGCAGCATGCCCAAGGCAATGGAGCAAATGCAGAAGTTACCAATGGCAGTCAAAACCTGCCCAGAACACCAAAATGCTAGTCGTTTTGACATCATTCGAATGGAGAGGGAACAACGCAATGCTGAATATATTTTTTTTAACTGAACTCAGCATGAAGAAGGTACCTTTTGGAAGTGACCAACTTGATTTGTGCTATCAACCAAGTGAGCAGCCTTTCCAAAGAAGGTGTGGACGCCCGTGGCAATAACAACAGCCTCTATTTCACCTTGCTTACATGTGGATCCAGAGAAAACCTCATTGCCTGGATTCTTGGTCACTGGCAAGGATTCACCAGTGAGGGCTGCCTGATCAATCTTCAGAGGATCACCTTCTAACAAGCGAGCATCAGCTGGGACGATATCACCTAACTTGATGCTGATCACATCGCCTGGTACAAGGATTGAAGCTTCTTGCTCACCCCATTTTCCGTCTCTGAGCACCTTTCACATTTGATGTTTACCAAAACTTCAGTTTCGTACACAAGAATTTATCGAAATTTCGCTAGGTTTTCAAATGTAAAGGTACCTTAGTTTTGGGAGCAAGGTTTGCCATGAGCGCTGCAGCAGCATTACCAGCATTGTTTTCTTCAATAAAGCTGATGGTTGAGTTGATAAGAAGCAACACAACAATACCAATGAAGTCCGGAAAATCTGGTGGCTTCCCCTGCATCATTTAGTTTGATGCAATTCCACTCATAAGTTTTTCCATTTATCGCCATAATACAAATATTTATCATTGAAAGTGAAAAATAGGCTTACTCCTCCATTGGCTAGAACAATTGCCATTATAGCAGCAGCTTCCATGACCCAAGACAGAGGATTCCACATAAATCCCAGAAACTTGAGAAATTTGCTTTCCTGCATCAAGATGACAACCAAGATTGAGATTCTAGTTTGTAGTTCATGTAGCATGTTCAACATGAATGCTTCTTATGTCAAACAGTAAGGCTTTCTAGTAGAAGGAGTTCATCTGAAATCTTCAAAAGAAGAAACAAAGAAAAAAGAAGCATCTTCATGCACACCTTGATTTGGGGGTTGAGGACATGGATTTGGAATAAGAGGTCAATAGAAAATCACCTTTTTCTCCTCAAGTTTGTTAGGGCCAAATATTTGGAGTCTCTTTTGGCCTTCATCTGTTGTCAAACCTTCTCTTGAACATTTGAGCTGTTGGAAAACTTCTTCCAAAGGGATCCGCTCCTGCGATATCCATCAAACAATAACATATAAGCCCATTCCTTTTAATGTGCACCAAACAAATGCCAAATTATATTCTTTTCATAATTGTTTCTCCTTGTCTCATGAGACCATGCAATCTCATAAATTTTCCTGATCTACCCGCTGCTGTGGACTGGCTGTTGAATTGAATGGGTTCAAACAAATGAGAGAAAAGAAAATATGTCCTTAGCTTGTTCTGACCACAATGTGCCTAGACCGACGCCTCATACAACCTTCATGAAGGTGTGAACATCTCTTTCTTTTTCTTTTTTCTTTTTTTTACCAATTATGCAATGATTTTTAAGTAAAACCATCATCAGAAAGACACTTACAAGATCAACAGTCTCATTCTTTATCTCCTCCAGGGAGATGTCAGAAGTCGAACCCATGACAGCGGATCCTAAAGGAAAGAAGAAGAAGAAAGAACAAAGAAATGGCTATTCAATTTCGCTCTCTCTTCTAAAAAATATGGAAGAGATTGAAGGACTGAGTTTCAAAATGACTTTGAAGCCTCTCTTTCGCCCATAGAAGCCCGAAACCAATACTTCAAATTTATGGGGGAAGATGATTCCCTCAGTTTATTCTTTCCTCCACGACAAGAGAAGGCTTAGATTTCAAGGCGCAATTTTCCCTGCCTTATAATAATCTTTTGAAGGAGGAAGGGAAGGAAAATGAACGGTTGATGCTCCATTCAGATGATCTGTTATTATTATTATTATTATTAATGAAGAGCTTTTTGCTCTTCTGGTTTTGCCAGTACTGGCCAAATTTAGCTGGGAAAAAAAAGGAAATAAATCCATCAATTTGAATCCTACAGAAAATAAATCTCCTCTCTCTTTTTATTTTTTTTAACACCGTCAAAATTTTCAATTATACAAAATGCATCATTATAAGTCTTGAATCCTTCACCATTTTAGACTAATTCATGAATTCTACATGCTTTGCTTACCTGTGACAAAAATGACACAATAAAACTACAACGCATACTCGTAAGAATCTGATAATAGCGGTTCACTAGTTTTTTGCCTATGGTTGCCATTTGCCAATGATAGACGAGGACACACATGACATATCATTTCGACTTGCCTCTTGAGTAGTAATTGCAGTTTATTGGTTTTGGCTTTGAAAAAATGCATGGTTTCCATGATTGTGTCTTCTCATATACTGGCTAAAAATATTCATTTCTGCTATATGAGGATGACAAAAAGCTGAATCCACAGAGCGCTCAGCCAGATTAGGCACCATGCACATTGACAATAATGAAACAGGTGAACTTAGAGACCTCGATACCAATACCAGTGGTCGTTGTTCCATTGAATCCAATTGAAAAGATCAACAAAACCTCCAAACAACCCCAATATCATGCAACATAAGATAAAACATAATAGTATGCACATGTCTTCTGCTACTCATTTGAGCCAAACATAGTAAACAAATCAAGCAAATAGGGAGTACCTGTAAGTAGCAACTGATGAGTACTATACATAAATAGCATCATCGACGGAGCACATTTCCAACTGAAGTAGATTAATATCAGCTCCCGATGCTTCCAACAGTTTCATCATCAGACTACCCCATGATGAAATGTGCAGCTGCCCTGCCGACCGTACACGAGACACCATAATCCTTCCACAAAGGAATGGCTTCCAATCAAACAAGAAGTTGATACAAGGGGAAGTACTCCACCCCAGCACACAACCATTGCTATACATATTTGGCTTTCAACACATGCTATCCAAGCAGGCACAATGACTTCCTCAATCCACAGACCGCACAAATTTGACAAAACCTCAATGACCTTCCAACCAAATGCCGATCCACTCGACGACATCAGTGCTCGCCAACGGCACATTCTCGAGTCTCAGCGATCGAAGTTTCCATTATCATGGCAATTGACTAGATATCAAAACTCTACAAGCTTATCCAACAACAAATGACATCAATCTGCAACCAACCATTTCCAAATCATACTAAGTGACAACAAACACGCAATTCATCAATCTGGCCATTAAATTCAAGCCATATAAAAGAAAACTAGACCGACCTCGCCAATCTCCTTCGTCTCCCTCAACCCAAACCCTCAACTTCTCCCTCCACCACAACAGGTGCCTCGCCATCGCCCCCGCTGAAACTGATTGAACACTTGTTGCTCCGGCGGCGGCGATTGAGGGTGTTTTTGTGCGGGAATGTGGTGCGGCGACGGTGAAGACCACGGTCAGTCTAGATTCAACGACGAGGTTTCAGAATATTTAGCACTAGTGTGCTAGAATAGAAACATGTCCAATTTGAAGATTATTAGCAGAGTTCTTGCTAAACTAACCATTGTTTGTCTAGGTTTATTTGATGGCCGTTTTGTTGATTACATTTAGCAAAGTCAGGTAGATAATATTTTATATCTTTTTAGAATTAGAGAAATTATATAACATCATATCATTTTAATAATTTTTTTTATCCCATAAAATATTTAACACATATGGAAAAGGTATATGATACCATCTCATGATATTATAATAGATGCACAAATTGCCGTAGGAGAGTCAAATTACTGGACTTCATCACCTGCTAGAATTACACGGGTCAGGTTCCGAGTACATTCAAATGTAAGATTGCAGTATCTAAGCCAACCGTTCCAGCTACCTGCATTTTTTAATTAATAATTTTATTAATAATAATTATAATGATACAGATATAAAATAAAAATATAAATCAATAGCAATACAGAAACCATCACAACGACATTTCAATAGAGAGAATTAGCAATTGTTATATATCCTTACAACTCAACTGATAATAAACAATAAAAAGGTACGCGAAAAATATATACTCACAATAATTAAATGTCAAAAATAATTAACATGATAATATCAATTATATACCCGCTACTAGGTACTTCATAAGGTCCAGCTTTGCTCCAAAAGATGGTTGGACATAGACGAATTTTCCACATCAAGATTGCTTGCTACAATACGATAACAGCATGTGAGGAGTACATTATTAATAGAATGTATGCCATCGAAGAAAAAATCAAGGCATCAGCGGGATGCATCAAAGTAAAATTGAAAGATGACAAAACACAACAAACAAACAAGGTGGAAAGAAAAAATAAGATATCGATAGCATGACATAATAGTTATAGACAGAATCCGACATGACTTTAATCATAATTTCATATAATACATAATTTTATTAGTTCTTAATTTTAATTAATCTTCGTAGAACCCAAGGCACTGAACTTTGACTTGCATTGCGAGACGATTAAATATAATTTTTTATAAAATTATCGTGAAATATTAATGATAATTTAAGTTATATATTTTAACGTCGATGATATAATTTTGTTTCATCATTTAGAGGTAGAACGAAGGTCTCAAAATATGTGTTGAAAGATACAAAACGTGAAATGTTTGTATTTTTTTATGGAACAAAAGAAATACCTAGTATTCATATCATTAAAATTGTTAGTAAAAGTTTATAAGTTCGATCTAAGACAAATTTTATTTATCGTCATGAATAAAAACACAGTTTCAGCATAAATGAAGTTACTATTATCACCACCAACATGTTTTACGAAATATCCGATAGAAGCCGAAATCAATATTTGAAATTCTTTTCTTTTCAACACCAACACTGAACTGAGCTACTGATTCTCGATTCTTGAAGACAGGATAAGCAGTAGTTGGTTAATTAATTAAGTTTCCCGCAATTATCGAAAGAGACATCTATTCAACATGTTACAACTAACATTTTATTGGTATTTTTCAAAATAAAATATTGTTGTATTGTTTATGACATTTTATTTGAAATTATCTGAAGTAGAGGACTAACTTGATAAAACAAAGTGAATGAAGGAAAATACGAAAAAAGCGAATGATTATCTTCCTTTCTTTTTTTTAATGAAGTTTTAAATAATATAATGTAAAAAATTATCATTTTATTTTATCAAATGTCAATCACGCGCAGGGAATAACATGGATGTAAGAAAAATATTATTAAAATAATTTCTAAAATATTTAGATATTTCATTTATGTTTGATAATATTGTCAAATATCTTCATAAATTTTTTTAGGTAAATAATATAAATATATATGTCTTGTATAATATAATATGTATGAAATTATCATGATATTTACTTTATTTTTTTATCAAAATAATTATAATTCTCAAATTAATTATATCATATTAGGTTGTTATAGTATGTGATATAAAATTTTTGACTTTTTCTTTTTTGACAAAAACTCTTGGTTTGTTGTAGTAACCAATCTTATTATTTTCTCACAATAACATACACTAACGATAATAATATTTATACATATATTTTTTATCATGACATATATAAAGGGTTAATAATATTTATGAATAAAAAATAAATATAATTTTTCATAATTATTAATATTGATTATTAAATATATTGAAAATAAAATTAATTACTATTAAATTCCTTAATGATAATTGAATTGATTATTATATAGATAATAAAATAACATATTATTACATATCATGACATATTGTGCATGATATTTCAAATTAAAAATATATATAGTCTGGGCCTCGTGTGATACACCCTCAATTTTTTCGGTGGCTGGGTGCGAACTCTATGGAAACTTCCGTCGGGGATATAGCAGCAAGAGCAAACAAAATTTAGAGAGATGCTATAAAAGGGAGGGGATCCACAGAGTAAAGTCCAAATGCATTGGGGTGGGGGCACAATACTGGATAGGATAGGGGATGAACGTTGGTACCAACTTGGCTTATGACTAATTTGAATTGACATGCTTGATCATTGAACCCCGCCATTGAATACCTAACAAGTACTACTGCTTCCTATTTCCTCTTATAATTCCTCAAGCTAACCACCTTTGTATCAAAAAGCGTTACTTCCTTCATTTCATTATATAAACAAAGATTTGACTCGATTCGATATGTGAATTTATGTGTGTTAAATTTGTGTATATTTTGATGAAGAAAGAATATTTTTTTTGATGATAAAAAAATAGTGGATATATTGTGACAGATGATGATAATATTTAATTTTTATGTGAAAATATTAATTAATATGATATATTATATATATTTTGGAATAATCCAAATAGATAAGTGCTATTTATATTATGAAATGGATAGAGTATCCAAATATATATTGACTAGCGTTACGGGAATATCAAACATGTCATATAGACAAAATTATTGTGCAACATTATTAGCTAAGTCATATAATTTGATCCATGATTAAAATCATTTATGGTTGCAATGTTTAAGAGAACAATAAATCTATAGAATGTAGGTTTATGAGTGAAACTTTCATAAAATAATAAGAGATGAAAGGAATATCACAAGATCTAATCCAACTATTCACATAATGTCTGGGAGTATATAATATGATTTGTTGTCACCCTAACACACTCAAAAGTCATAACAGTTGATTGTGAGATAGAGCTGAAAACGCGCATTTCAGTATGAGCTACTAGTTGATATGTTTTACATGGTGGGAACATGACTCTTTTCTCTTGTTTTCCTTTTTCTTGGTGACATTTGCATAAATATCTTGAGATTCATTGAATCCATCCTCTGAAAACACAAAGAGCTGAAAACGCGCATTTCAGTATGAGCTACTAGTTGATATGTTTTACATGGTAACTTGACTCTTTTCTCTTGTTTTCCTTTTTCTTGGTGACATTTGTATAAATATCTTGAGATTCATTGAATCCATCCTCTGAAAACACTTCAAGAGTCAAAAGAAATTAGAAATGCAAATTCAAATCTTGTCGAGGGACTCTCAAGTACTCTCATCCATTCCCAGCCAATTACTTACTGCTTTGCCTGCTAATGATATAAGAGTATCAATCACTAATTAGATTGATTCTGTGAAGAATAAAACCATGGGAAACAGTAAATCAAAAACTGATGATCAGTTTCCTTTTTTATTACTCCCTACATTCATTAGATTTTAGAGACAATGAGTTCACAAATAAGATTGTACCTTGACTATTTTATTAGATCTTGTGACATTTTAGAACTTGCGCAGGATTGGCATGTTTCAAATTTCAATGACCATTGACACCTAGAATATCAATCTAACACCATCACCTCATGTAACAGTGGGATCTATTAGAAGAATTACTTGATGGCAAAAGAATGCTCATGAGCTGTTGATGATGACGATGGAGACTTGCAATGGTGTAAACGCATTCGTTTCAATTCGATTGGAATAAGATAACCTAACATGTGACATTATATCGGAAGGATTTATATAACGTTCAATTTTTTTCCATCAATGTCGAAGAAAAAATCGCTTCCTGAGAAACGACTTTCATTTTACTGAAGAATTTGTTTCTCCAGATAACGAGTTCTGATCAATTTTTATGATTCTTTTTTCATGTAAGCAAAACTCACTTTCTCAGGACGTAATATATGTAAACAAAAATCATTTCCCAAAAAAATGATTTCTTATATAATTGTGAGAACACGAATTCTATTTTAACAGAAGTGAGAAAAATGAAAGAAAAAAACAATGATGCACTATACCCTAGTCGATATATGGTAGGAAGAAAGATACACATCCGACTATTATATATAATAATGTCCTTGTGAATCGTTTATATCCATGACATAAATAAATATCTTATTAATTACATATATCTTTAAAAGAATTTGTTGAAAATTCTTCGCCATTCCATTCTCCACCTTCCCAAAATTAAACAACAAGAAGTATACCAAATCAATTCCGATCATCATTTCCTATCCTTAAAAAAAGAGCAAAACAAGAGAGCTAAAATGAAAGAAAGTTGCACAATACTATATCATAAGGGTACCTTGAGCGCCACAGATGATCAACGGTCCTTGGTCACTTCGTCGCCGGTGGCGCTGCCTTTTTTGAAACACCACTCTGGTGGCAGCCCAACTAGAATGTCAAATCTATGGCGGATGCATAGCGACACCAGCGTGATCCTCGACCCGCCCCAGACAGAAAATGAACCATTTGAAGCCGCAGAGGCAAGAAAGATGCCACTGCACTCCAAGTACAAGGGAGTGGTGCCACAGCCCAACGGTCGTTGGGGTGCCCAAATCTACATCAAGCACCAGCGTGTATGGCTCGGCACCTTCGGAGACGAGAAGATCGCAGCCAAGTACTATGACATAGGTGCCCAGCGGTTCCGAGGCTGGGACACCCACACCAACTTCAATCCCCAATCATCCGCCACACCCGAAGATAGGACCGAGGTGAAGTTCCTTACATCTCATTCTGAGCTGGAGATTGTTGATATGGTTCGAAAACAGACCTATCATGACGAGCTCGAGCGCAGCAGCTCCACCGACAGTACTCATATACGTGGACGAAATTTGAAGGCGGCTCGGGTGAGATTGTTCGAGAAGACTGTGACGGCGAGCGATATAGGGAAGCTGAACAGGCTGGTGATACCGAAGCATCAGGCGGAGAGGCACTTCCCGACCCTAGTTGGGTCCAGGGGATGCATGCTGCTCAATTTCCTCGATGTCAATGACAAGGTGTGGAGGTTCAGATACTCTTACTGGAAGAGCAGCCGAAGCTACGTGCTCTCCAGAGGATGGACGTGGTTCGTCAAGGACAAGAATCTCAAGGCGGGTGATGCCGTCACCTTCGAGCGGTCGTCTGGTCAGGACAAGCAGCTATACATTAACTTCCGGTCGGCCCAGGAAGTGCAAAGTGGTGACGAATGTTGTAGGATCCGGCTATTTGGGGTCGACATTGGCGGGATTCCGATGACCGGTGGCAGTGCTGTGCAGGCCTGCCAGGTAGATTTAGCCACCTGAGCCTGCGTGCTTGGCTCTGCCTCCAATTTCGCCATCTCTTATGGGCTTTTCCTCAGGGTGCTTAATCCTGAAGTCTAGAGTTCACTTTGGCGTGACCATATATATATATATATATCAAGTACATTTGTCATGTGAATCACAGGACTCTACTACGTGTTCGAGTGCTGTTCTTTTGAAAATATGTGTTCATATATCCATCCAATTCAGGGTGATTACATAGACTCATCATATGTTTATATTGAATTTATGATTTCAGGAATAATATGTTTGTGAGATGAGTTTCCCTGGGTCTTTACAATGTGATTCAAGATATTATGTCTAACTCATTAGGATTTACCTAAATTGATTGCTTTCTATATTAGTCTTGCTTGTATAAATAATTGCTTATTGTCAAAAAAGAACAAGAATTGATTCGTCAGATCATATCATTTTATTGCAGTTCTCTCGATTTGCTGTTAGGTCGTCAAATAACACAGTAGTTCTAAATTCTACCTCCTGCGAAAATATCAAGAGCCCAGTTTCATTCAAGAAACTCCGGCAGGTATCTTAATCACTTCAGCTATTAAACTTTATCTGTGTATATCATCATAAAACCTTTATGGTACAAGGGATCAACAACGAACTCATACGAAGGGATCTATACTTAAAATACTACACGCTGCTCTAGAGGAGTGAAAGCAGAGTATACATAACAGCTGAGCTTCCAGGATTTCACATTTCCAGTGACGACAACGATGACAACACCCGTCATAGAAAAGGATTGAAAGGAGAATCAAACACAATCGTATCGCTATTAACGATAACGAACATAAATGATCAAATTAGTACTAGAAAGTTCTTTACGAAGATGATTTTACTTATTGAGGTTGGTTGGGAGAAAGCAGAGATATAGAGTATCAAAGATGTTTATAGAGATATGGTTCCCACTTGGGAAAAGATCTGATCTTTTAAGGATAGGGGGAATGAATCTTACTCCTATCGATACCAACTTGCAATTGGACCCCGCCCCACCATACAAATCAAACTGCTTTTAACACATAGGAATCCGATCAAAAGGCGAGTCTTCGAAAACTTGTATTTCTAGTAATTCAATGAAATTGATCGCCATAAATTCGACTTCGTGACTACACAAATTTGATCAAGACCTTTGTAAGCAATGAATTTTGATGGACATGCGAAATTTTGATGGTCTAACACCGATTATTCAACTTCTTTGAAGTTTGGAAATAACAAAACCCTAGCAGAAAAGAGAGGCCTTTCTTCCTTTGCATTTCAATCCTTCTCCTTGGCTTGATCTTGTGTGATCGTGTAGCTTTGTATCAAACAACAATAACACCAAACCCAGATTTTCCGTAGCTTTGTATCAAGTAGTGATTAAAAAAAGTTTCAAAAAGCACAACCACTGAAGATCAATAAATGGATTTAATTTAAAGGTGCTGCGTTTTGGAGCCGGTTCTCGTCAGTCTAATCACGCTTATCTATTTGCAAACTTATCTGAGTCATGTGTGTTGAGCCATGTCTGGCCCACTGATGCCAGTCGAATCGAGTTGGGTTTCACACGAACTTGAACTCAACAATAGTTATTCCCACGTCTGTATGATCACTCTTCTCACCGCACGGGATCACAATAATGATTCCCCACATCTGCTTTCCATCTGGATTGTCTAGCTTGTGTGGGAGTAATATCTTGACATAGATGAATGTATACATAGAATCCAACCCAAAAACTCACTAACAGTTCAAAGAGAAATTAAACTCCCACTAGCATTTGATGGAGTCTCTCCCTTACCCCTTTCCAATCATTGAACCTAAATCATTTTCAGTCAACTAATTAAACGCAAAGCTGTAAAATGCTCCACTATTAAACATGCTTAACTTATTACAAAACAGAACTGTTCATTTTATTTTCGTTACCATCATGCAACTAGCTTCGATGCGTTGGACCAGAATTCATTTATTTGGTTCTGGTTGTGTTAGATGTGTTCAGCAGCTTTTGATGGTAGATGTATGTTAATTTGCTCAACATCAACCTTCCATTCTGGTTCAGCTTGCATTTTCCTGGTTCTAGAGGAAAACAGGAAGCAAAGTCATACCTCTAATTGCAGCTTACATAGAGTGGATTGTAAAAAACACCTCATGTTATAAACGAGTTTCAAGTGGCCGGACACGAAGAAACATACATAGGATGAGTATCTGTTCATAATTATATATATATATTTTTCTTCATCAAACATTATATATGTTTTATTTTATATATCTTTATAATGCGTTCTCCTCGTATTTTTTGGCATTTTTATAATAAGCATTTTTGGCATGGCATGCACACAGAGATTATCGACATTCATTCTCTTTGCTTACATAAACACTTACTACAATCAAATTAAGCATGCATATTGGTCACTCAAAACCAATCAAAAAAGAGAGGGAAAATATGGAAGGGTTGTGCAATATCATAGTAGATCAACATAAGGGTACGTTCTGCATCAAGGATCAGTGGTCCTCAACTCCCCCACTGGCGGCATTGGGGTTTTCCAATAGCCCTGCCGGTGGCCACCTGACAACAAATAATGAACTCCACCGGGCGGCTAGCAGCACAAGCGTAATCCTTGACCCGCCCGAGAACACAAACTCACCTGCAGGGCCGAGGAAGGTTCCGTGCTTCAAGTACAAGGGAGTGGTCCCACAGGCAAACGGCCGTTGTGGTGCCGAGATCTACATCAAGAAAAAGCGCATTTGGCGCGGCACCTTTGATGACAAGAAAATCGCCGTCAAGGCCTATGACATCGCTGCCCAGCGGTTTCGCGGCTGGGACACCTACACCAACTTTAAGCCTATTTTTTCTAACCAGACATCAGATCACAGCTCTGAGATTGAATTTCTCCGGTATACCGAGGCAGCGATCCTGGACATGGTCCGTAGAAAGACATACTACGACGAGTTTCATCACAACAGCAGCAGCAACCACATATGTGATAATATTGTTGGTCGTATTCCAAAGAGTCGGAGGATGCTGTTCGATAAGGTGGTGACACATAGTGATGTTGGGAAGTTGAACAGGTTGGTGATGCCGAAGCACTATGCTCTGAGGCACTTCCCGCCGTTTGATGGGCCCATAGGATGCTGCTGCTCAACTTCCTAGATGTTGATGACAAGGTCTGGAGTCTCCACTACTCTTACTGCTACTTTGTTTAGAACATTTTGTATTATTTTTAAAATAATCGGAGCATTGAATATAAACAATACATATTATATTTATATATATAAAATATTATTAGTTTTAAGAACGACGATAATAAAGGATATATATGTACTGTTTGTTTTGAAGACGAAAGTGACAACGACCACCGACAACAATGATCGGTGGTTTATAGTTAGAAATTATTTTTAATGATTATTTTTAATCTGTGGTCAATTATACTTAAATCATTTTAAAGAATATCATAATTTGAATTTATAAATTAATTAATAATAATTTTTTTTAATAAAATTATCGTATTGATAATAAATAAAATAGTAAATAATTATTTAATAATTCTTTAGGGTAAAATCTAAGCCTATAACGTGAGTAAGCCAATAATTGACCAATTCAAATCAAATCGCATAACGGTTAACTCTGCGTTATTATCAGGCAATCCAATTAGCCGTTGCCATCATTCTCTTTCCCCTCCTATAAACCCAACCTCTCTTACAACACGGACACGAATAGAAACCTTGACGTCGCCGCCGCCGCCGCCGTCGTGCTCGATCGAGGATCCCAGCCATCGGCCCGGGGATGAGTCCCCGACGACGCCACGCTGGATCGAACGGATCTCATCCGATCTGCTTCTTCATCTACCTGCTTGCAGTGGTGGCTGATGGTGGTGAAACAAAAATCTTGATGTGGTCGAGGATCATCTAGATCTGAGATCAGAGGGGTCCATTAAGGCCGAAACGAAACCCTCCTTGACGCCGCCGCCGTAAAGAGGTATGAAAAAGCACCTCGATCGATCTCCGTCCTCGTTCTCATCCGATCTGCTTCTTCCTCTATCTTCTCGCAGTGAGTGGCTGATGGTGGTAAAACAAACACCTTGATGTGGTCGAAGATCGGGGTCGGCGACCGGGGATGATTCCTCGATGTCGATGTCCAGATCTGAGATCTGAGGGGTCTCCATCAAGGGTAGAAGCGGAACCACCTTGACGCCGCCGCTGTGGAGCGATAGGGAAAAGCAGTGACGATTAGGGTTCGAGTTGGAGTTCGATCTCTTGTCTCGGCAACAATGGGTGAAAACCCTAACGTTGCCGATGCCGGATGAAGGATTCCATAGATCACGGGCTTTGACGATCGGTGGTTGGTGTGGTGTCGTGACCTTGATGTGGTCTTGTGGATCGAAGATCGGTGGCGACCAGGGATGATTCACCATGCCGATCGAAACCCTTACCTTAGTTGGGGTGATTCGATGACGATGGGATTCGGTGAAACCCTAGGACGTGACGGGATTGAGTGCTGTTTGAAACCCTAGAACCGTGATTTGAATTAAGCTTTTTTTGAAACGTTAGGTGTCATCGACTCCGGATTTTAACAACCTTCAACAGTTCCATTAAAATCTCTTTAATTGAGCTTTCTGAAACGCTGGGTCTTAACACTGGGTCTTTAATGGTGTTGGTGTTTGTTTGCAAAATAGTCCGATTCAAAAATTGTTTTTTGTTCAAATACTATCTTTTAGTGTTAGCTGTTGATTTATTCAATGGTCTGATCACAAATAGTTTTTCCACTATTTACATCTGTGTTTTATGCTAATCCTGTTTGAGTTTTTGTTTTTATGCAATGGTTGTGCAACTGAGCACTACTAGGCTCAGGTTCGAATTGTTCTCATAGTATTGGGTTGCTAGCTATCTATGAAGTGTAAACACCCTTGTTTGAGTGGCTTCCAGGTGGAGCAGTAAAGAACTTATATTCGATGGTCATGTGACTGTTACCTATTTTCTGTCTGTAAAGAACCACAGGTGAGAGATCTTGTTGTTTCCTTGAGTATTTGTTTCTCATGAAGATATGGTGTAGGTTTTTCTAATTCAAGAAGCATTAATTTCTTGATGCATGCCAATTATATGAGACAAGCTGCTAATAGATGTGTGTTGCTTGTATGCAGACAAAGTTGGATCCGGCTAAAGATGTTATCTACGTGAAAAGGAAAAGGCTTCCTAAGAAGTTTCCTCCCAAGGTGTATATTGCTCTGAACAAGCCTAAAGGGTCGGACCAGAGACTCGATTATAGCTCTATGACTCTCTACTGGTCTGCTTTCTTCGAGTGTTTCTTCTTTGAACTCGACGTCCTTGTTAACCCGAGTGCAGATGCACATGCTCTTTTGGAGAGAAAGAATCCAACATCAAAACCCTCGTAGTATTACAGTGCTCGTATGTAATGGGAAAAACCAGAATCAAATGATCTCTGCTTGGATGTTTTTCCAGGGGATAAGAGTGCGGATTTTGTGTCTTGGTACGTGGTGCTCATTTCCTGCATATTCTTGTTTATATCATGCCATCAACCCTGTTTCAAATTAGGTTTTGTATTCTGGCTCTAGTTTGATTATCATCCATATTTAACCTTCCTGTTACTTTCGAATACATGCAGTCGTTGAGGATGCTTCCTTTACTCTACCTATAAGACCTGGTTTTATGTCTTAAGTAGTAAAGGTATACTTGATTGATACTTCACTTGATTATGTTTGTTTCTTCTACCTTTTAGTGCAGGATTAACTTTGAATTGATTCTACTCTACATTTTTGGTCATTAGCTCTAGTAGGATCCATCAAGCTTGCTTTTGATACTTTATGTCTGGCAGGCTCTGGAATCTTCTTCTCATTGTTATTTAAACTTGCCCTCCAGATATTAGAGGGGAAGAAGAGTTTCTTACATGATTCTTAAAAATATAAGACAACAGTGACACACGAGGACTTTCTTCATGTGAAGAATATCCTTTCTAAGGGATGCATAAATAAGACAGAATTCAGATCTGTCCTTATGTAACTGTCTATCTCGGGCCGTGTCATGCAGAAGTAAAGGTCCTTAAATTAAAAAGGTTAGTTGGAGCTCTATTTTGGAGTTTCTATCTGATTTATTGTTAAGTTATTCTTGACTTAAGCAACTGTCTACTCTAATCAGCTCACAACTAAGAAGTGCAACCCGCCACATATATGCTCTTCTTTGCCAAGAAAGATCTCTGCTTCGAGAAATGAATTTTCTCTATTAGGTAAACATGTGCCTACTTTGGCCCCACGATGAAAAACTTGTCATACCTCAGACCAAGCAGCACTTTTTGATAGTTCTTTTTTTCCCAATGACTTTGTGCTGTGTCTTCCCCTCTAACTATTTCAAACTGCATTTTCTAGTTGGGTCGTGATGTGAAGTTGTGAACTGAAAATTAAACATATGAAAAGAAATTTTTCTGTTTAAATGGGATTGAGCGTAACGGAGAAAGTTAAACAGACTTTACCTTTATGCTCGGTATGGATTATTAGGAATTCGTCCAGATTTTAGCTTTTCAACCTTTGGTTCTGTCGTGATGTTAAACAGAGAGCATGGATAATAGTACTGGTAGTGGCTTTGCAAATGGTATGGGTAGACGTATGCATGAGTGTGCTCTATTGTTGCTTAATTGTTTGAAGCTAGTTGACTTCATGATGTAATTTAATATTTTTTCCTCCCTGTCTGCCTTAATCTTCTACTGAGCCTTAACTTGTGTACATGCTTCTGTTGAGGCTTTGACTGACATCAGGTTTTTTGTGTTGTTTGTATTGGATGTTCTGATAAATAAATGATGTCATTTGGGGGGGGGGGGTATGTTTTATGTCTCTAATGTGCACGGAAGTGATGTTGTTGCGGATTTTCAGGTTGCCAAAAGCTGCTTCAGGAAGATATCGAGTCGAGATCAGTATTGATGACGAATGTACTGATGGCCCCGGTTCATGTTCTGGCTGAAATTACTTCTCTATTGATTCCCCTTGGTTCATGAGTTTTTGTTACCAAGTCTTTAATGTTGATGTTTCCAACCGAAACAATAGCTGTCCATTGTTTAAACAAGATAATGTTTTTATAGCTCAGAGGGCATTCCCTGATAAGAAGTTTTTCTTTTAGTTGTCAATTCCACATGGTTGGAATTATCCTGGTTTTAGCTTTCTGTTTACATGAGAAATGAAAAGTAAAGCTCAATGTTCTTAACCGATATGTCTAGGCTCTAAAGCCTAGAGAATCAGATTATCGTGCTAATTGTGGTGTGGGGTGGAAATCCATGCACGTGTGAATAGGGAGATTTGTGCCAAAAAATAATGTAGGAACTTTAAAGATATTGATTTTCGTGTAATAGAACGAGACACTTATCCTGCTTGTAATATGAGGCTGAAGAGTGAATGGAATTTCTTTTTTCTTGTCTGGTGCCCTAGAATTTTCAGCAGGATTTAAAGCCGGCAAAGATTGAGAAGGTTTCTGGTCCAGTTTTTTTTTAACATGCTCTCTCAATTCTCATTTCTTCTTGAATCCCTTCCTCCTTTGATTCTAGCTCTTTTATCTTCTAATGATCAAATTGTTGTGTTGCCTTTTGTGTTTAATCGGGATTGATAGGTTGAGAGTAGCAACCATGCATTTTATTATTTATTGGACCGCACACCTTATATCTTAACAATGTTCCTGTGAAGCTCTTGACCTGATGATGTGTTATCATCCCAAGTTCTAAATTTTGCTTTGCTTATCTGTTATGATTATGATTTTGAAGGTTTCTTATGTCTAGTAAGCTACTATTTATGCTTTCCTGGAATATTAGGTACATTTTGTTGCAACAAAAGAAGCCTTATCCCTGTTCTTTGGCAAGTGTGGTGGGACAGCATGTGTTTTCATTGCATCCGATGATGGATCTTTCTTGTTATGGAGGTATAGGATTCTGTTGATTGACATTTCGCTATTCGAGTCATGATTGTAAGTTGTGGTTAATATTTCTGCATTTTGGTCGTTAATACCGCGGTCTGATGCTTGTCTCTATTGAAAACTTAGGCCTAGGTCTCCTAGCATTATTTTTGCAAACAAGGAATCTGCTGACAAAGCTCTGGATTTGAGTGGCATGACATTTTATTCAAAAAATTTGTGCTTTTACGGATTTCACTAGCCTACATCACGGTTTCTTACAAATTGATGTTCAGATGACCGGGGGATATGTCGAAACTTTTGAGCTGTGAAATATCAAGTTATGGCTGTTCTTTTCTTTTTTTTCTCCCACAAATGGTACGGGACTTGTGAGCTTAATTATCTGCAAGTTGATGTTTCCCATTGCATGCAGGCTTGTGGTGAATACAAGGAATCTGGAATCCTTAAGCATGGGTTTTTTTTTTGTGGAACAGTTAGCATGGGTTTTCTGCGTTTCCTAAATCACAAGAAGACACTATCACTGTCAGTACTGCAAAATCGGTGTCAAGCAAAGGTGCATATCATACTTCTCTGTAACCTTTTTAGTTGTTCTCATTTAAGCAAGTTTTGAGATTTGATGTTTATTTGCCATTTTGAGGCAGGTTTTCCTTTTTCCTTGAATTGGTTTGTGACGTGTTATTGTTGGCTAAAAAATCTCCCTTGCGAAATAAATAATCAATGAAAATTTGTAATGATCTTTTATGTAGACTTGACATCTGCATTGCAATGTGGGTTTGGTATTGGACAAGATTCCATAGCATGTGCTTTTCATGTTTTACTGACATTGATCTGCAGTAAACTGATTGCGATGGACCTTTTTTGTTTTATTGCAGAAGTGCCCGTTTCTCAAATTCCAGCCTCAGCAAATCACAGTGTTATCAGTTCACGAGAGAATGTTGTTCCACTCGAAGTACGTCATTTGTTCCTTTTTGTCTTTCTGCTGCTTTCTACATCTACTCCGTTTTTCTCCTGCTTCATTGTTTTGAACCACTGCCTTCCAGCTCTTGCCTGGTTACTGGATTCCTATGTGAAGATGAGGTTGCAGTACTTTTTCATTCTAGGCCTTTTACGTAATAAGGCAAATTTGAGGTTGCAATATTTAGAGAAGTGCTGTTAGAAAGTGATGGTGACTGATGAGTTGTTGACTACAAGATACACCCGTATTTCCTAGAAGTGTGATGATGAAAGATTTAGTGCCATACCTTATCTGTTTTTCTGGATACTACACTGGGAATTACCTGTCACAAGTTATTTTACTCCTGCTACGTACGCGAACCAGCATTCAGCACAAGCTGCGAGGCTGATAGCAGGTTTATGCGCTGACCTCACATTTGAAACCTACTACGGGGAGCGAAAAATAGATTTGCCCTGGTAAGTCACTTGATTTGTTGGTTATTGGAAAATAACAGAGAATGAAGTGTCACATGGTTTCTAATACCACGTTCAAAAATGTTTGTATAATGCCTTACCCGCTTAGTGGTTGACTATTTTCCCTACAGGGAGCGAAACCTACTACGGGGAGCGAAAAATGGATTTCCACTGGTAAGTCAAGAATGAATTGTCGCATGGTTTCTAATACCACGTTTAAAAAAGTTTGTATAAACCCTTACCCGCTTAGTGGTTGACTATTTGCCCTGAGACTCGAGCTTGTGTACCGGATACTCTTGATTTGAGTGACTAACCAACAGATCAAGCCTATTATCTTATGTTGCTTCCTTGTAATCCTTGATTGAAATGATGAATATCTCCGATTCGACCTCCTGGTCATCATGCTGGTGTCCACCAGGATTGTTAGTTGTATTCTTACACTCTTTCTTGTCTTTGTCTTTCTTTATTTCTATTTTGCCGGAATTTTATGGCTTTTGTTCTTTCATCATTTTTTATCTTATTTGATGCCAAGTTTATGTATGTTTATAATTATAGGATGCACTTCATGGAAATGGTGCGCAAGAACTATTTGATGGTAGCACTTCTGTGAGTTCCATTCATCCAAAAATTTTCTTTTCCTCAAGAACATATTTCTAAAATTTTTATTTTATTTTATTTGTGTCGCAGCTCATATATTAAGTTTGTATTATGAGTCTAAGATGTCCATGAATCAGCTATTGTATTATGAGTACTGTCTGTATGATCAGAGTACACTGTTCGGGCGGACATAGTGCCCTTTATTGTGAGGGAAAATTCTTGAACGGGGTCGGCCACGATGAATATAACTCCCGGCTGACAATGTTTACCTTTGAGCAAGTACTCCTATATACTAGGAAATGGTGAAGGAGATAGTTGGTCTTTAGCCTTTTGATAGGGGATATCCCATTGTATTTATTCCCATGCATGGTGTTGAATATTTGGGTCGTCCTTTGATCATCCATTGTCTTCTTGACGCAGAATATGTTTTCGCCCTTTGATTGGCGAGGGTCACAGTTCTGAAAGAGGATCCAACTAAGACAGGAAGTGAAAATATATGGCATGGGCTCCTAAACATCAGGGTTATCTTTTTTTTTTTTTTTGCTAAAGCTTTAGTTACTCTTTGCAGAGAAGTCCTTGGGTAAACTATGATCTTAAAAACAGAGACATCTTTTTGGAAGTTCTCCAACGGTATGGTGTTTATGTGCCTTCTCCTTCACCTTGAGCTCTTCATTTCTTTGGTTCTCATTCGCCTGCACTTATGCAACTTGCGGAATTTGATTGATCGTTTCAGTGTCAAGTTGGTAGTATTAAATGACAATGTTTTTCTTCTTTTCTTTTTTTACAGTTCACTCTGCATCTTTCATAAGCAGATTTTTAGTTGATAATCTAACTTTTCAAATTGTGCCATGTTTGGAATTTTCAAATCTTTGGAAGCAAAACTTTGTCTTGGTATTCTATATATCGGGTGTAAGATAACATGCGTACCTGGACAAACACTCGGGTATGCTTACGAGCATGCAAAGGTCAGATTATTTTTCAAGCTAAGTGTACCTGAGTTGTATTTTTGCTATAGTGCTTTTTCTCTTGCGCTGGAGAAGGGAAATGCTTGGCATTCTGATTGGTACATCAAAATGCACTCTAAAAGGTCACAATTATCTTTATATGATGATGTTAATCTGGTAGGCTGGTACTGAATTCTCTCTTGCATTCTCTTAGTTTTATGTTTGAAGGCCCTGAAATGATATCAAGCTTTAAAGATCTGTCCTGCGATTCAAATTATTTCTTTATTTTTGTGAATGATATGTTTCTATGTGTGAATAATGCGTGAAACGTATGTCCTGGTATGTGAAGTATATTCCCCGATATGTGTTGAAAACAAACCTCAGAGGCTGTGTTCATCTCACAACTTCCAGTTTCATCGATCATTTATCATTTTGCTCATATTTGATAATGCCAGTGGCTGTTTGATTGTGTGTTCTGTGATGTGATTATATATCCAGTTATGTGCAAGACATGCGCTGATGCCCCAATATGCTAACAGAATGACATGCTCAATGTGTGAATGTTTTGAATAAAATAAAAAAATATTTAGAAAGGGGTATGTCCTTATCTCGGATTTGTGGCTGGCAAATGTCCCAACATGTGCAAGCTGTGTTGCGTTTTTGTGAATTCATGCCTCGATAAGCAATTTCTGTGCCCTGATAAGTGACAACTGCCCCCTTTAAGTTACCGGTATATGCCCCAAATTGGATTCCATGTCGCATTATGTGAAGTCGTTTAGATTTTCTACTTATGTGCTCAACTTCTTGTCAAGTGTTTATAGATTTATAATGCCAATGCCAGATGAACCTTATCTGGGTCTTGTGCTGTTTTAGTTTGACGGGAAGCTTGTCACCCTTCTTTTTTCAAGGCCATTGGATCCCCTAGTTATCCACCAATGGACGGCAATGGATCCTGCTCCCATATCAGTATCTCGTTATATTCTTTGTATTTGATGTTCATGATCAACGAAGTACCTTTTTGGACTAAACCAGGATTTTAACTGTTTTGCCGCACACATTTGAAGTAAATTGGCTATGGGTTCCATGTTATTTATGAAAAGTTCTCACTAACCATGCTTTGCTATAGTTCTTTTTTCTTATGGAATGTTTCAAAGCTGGAACAAATAGTACATAGAGCTGGTACCTTAAACAGTATGTCCCTTTGTTTTCTTCTATATAAGCTCTGATCCATCTACGCTTATATCATCTAAACAGGAGAATCTCCTCGTGGCATGCTCGTCTCCTTGATGCTGAGAACTAAACTATGCCAATGGCAGCAAAATATGCCTATTTCCTCTTCACATCGATCCTCTTGTCTAGTGGTTTGGTATCCACAGTGGCTTCGCCCGCTCGTGTTGCGGCAAGTCTGTATAAGGCCAAGATAAGCATATCTTCTCTTATTAGTTTCTATCCCCTTCAAAACTAATCTTTCCTATCCTTTTGGGCACCGTTTTAGCTTGGGTGAAGATCAGCGTGTTGGTTTTTTCAACTCTATTTAGAACAGTTCGTATTTTTTTAATATAATCAGAGCATTGAATGTAAGCTGTGCGTATCATATTTGTATATATAGAGTGTTGATCTTAGGACGTGATGGGATGTAGTGTTGTTTGAAACTCTAGAGCCGTGATTTGAATTAAGCTTTTTTTGAAACGTTGGGTGTCATCGACTCCGGATTTGAACAACCTTCGACAATTCCATTAAAATCTCTTTAATTGAGCTTTTTGAAACGTTGGGTCTTTAACGGTGTTGGTGTTTGTTTGCAAAATAATCCGATTCAAAAATTGTTTTTTGTTCAAATACTATCTTTTAGTGTTAGCTGTTGATTTATTCAATGGTC
>LIEC01012280.1:75569-107244 GCA_001925005.1 Drosera capensis
AAACCAGGATTTTAACTGTTTTGCCGCACACATTTGAAGTAAATTGGCTATGGGTTCCATGTTATTTATGAAAAGTTCTCACTAACCATGCTTTGCTATAGTTCTTTTTTCTTATGGAATGTTTCAAAGCTGGAACAAATAGTACATAGAGCTGGTACCTTAAACAGTATGTCCCTTTGTTTTCTTCTATATAAGCTCTGATCCATCTACGCTTATATCATCTAAACAGGAGAATCTCCTCGTGGCATGCTCGTCTCCTTGATGCTGAGAACTAAACTATGCCAATGGCAGCAAAATATGCCTATTTCCTCTTCACATCAATCCTCTTGTCCAGTGGTTTGATATCCGCAGTGGCTTCGCCCGCTCCTGCTGCGGCAAGTCTGTATAAGGCCAAGATAAGCATATCTTCTCTTATTAGTTTCTATCCCCTTCGAAACTAATCTTTCCTATCCTTTTGGGCACTGTTTTAGCTTGGGTGGAGATCAGCGTGTTGGTTTTTTCAACTCTGTTTAGAACAGTTCGTATTTTTTTTAATATAATCAGAGCATTGAATTATATCATGGTCTCGTCTCCTTGATGCTGAGAACTAAACTATGCCAATGGCAGCAAAATATGCCTATTTCCTCTTCACATCGATCCTCTTGTCTAGTGGTTTGGTATCCACAGTGGCTTCGCCCGCTCGTGTTGCGGCAAGTCTGTATAAGGCCAAGATAAGCATATCTTCTCTTATTAGTTTCTATCCCCTTCAAAACTAATCTTTCCTATCCTTTTGGGCACCGTTTTAGCTTGGGTGAAGATCAGCGTGTTGGTTTTTTCAACTCTATTTAGAACAGTTCGTATTTTTTTAATATAATCAGAGCATTGAATGTAAGCTGTGCGTATCATATTTGTATATATAGAGTGTTGATCTTAGGACGTGATGGGATGTAGTGTTGTTTGAAACTCTAGAGCCGTGATTTGAATTAAGCTTTTTTTGAAACGTTGGGTGTCATCGACTCCGGATTTGAACAACCTTCGACAATTCCATTAAAATCTCTTTAATTGAGCTTTTTGAAACGTTGGGTCTTTAACGGTGTTGGTGTTTGTTTGCAAAATAATCCGATTCAAAAATTGTTTTTTGTTCAAATACTATCTTTTAGTGTTAGCTGTTGATTTATTCAATGGTCTGATCACAAATAGTTTTTCCACTATTTACATCTGTGTTTTATGCTGATCCTGTTTGAGTTTTTGTTTTTATGCAATGGTTGTGCAACTGAGCACTACTAGGCTCAGGTTCGAATTGTTCTCATAGTATTGGGTTGCTAGCTATATATGAAGTGTAAACACCCTTGTTTGAGTGGCTTCCAGGTGGAGCAGTAAAGAACTTATATTCGATGGTCATGTGACTGTTACCTATTTTCTGTCTGTAAAGAACCACAGGTGAGAGATCTTGTTGTTTCCTCGAGTATTTGTTTCTCATGAAGATATGGTGTAGGTTTTTCTAATTCAAGAAGCATTAATTTCTTGATGCATGCCAATTATATGAGACAAGCTGCTAATAGATGTGTGTTGCTTGTATGCAGACCGGTGGATCCTGCTAAAGATGTTATCTACGTGAAAGGGAAAAGGCTTCCTAAGAAGTTTCCTCCCAAGGTGTATCTTGCTCTGAACAAGCCTAAAGGGTCGGACCAGAGACTCGATTATAGCTCTATGACTCTTTACTGGTCTCCTTTCTTCGTGTGTTTCTTCTTTGAACTCGATTTCCTTGTTAACCGAGTACCATTGCAGATGCACATGCTCTTCTGGAGAGAAAGAATCCAAGTCTGTGTTGGATTTATTAGAAGATTATCTGAAAACCTGGGTATGTCTATTGTATACTGTTAACTGATACCCTGGCGCCATCACGAGATGGAAGGTCTCATCTACTGCTCCGTCTTCTTGTAAGTGTTTACAGATTTCCAATGTCAATGCCAGATGGACTTGCCCCCGGGTCTTGTGCTATTATAGTTGGACTGGGAGGTTGTCACCCTACTTATTTCAAGGCACAACAAAGGGTGTTGCTCCCATATCAGAGATCCAGCTATACTGTTTGTAATTGCTGTTCAATATCGGTGAAGCGCCTTTTTGGACTAGACCAGGACTTTAACTGTTTTGCCGCACAGGTTTGAAGTAAATTGGCCATGCTGTTTTCCATGTTATTGAAGGAAAGTCCTCACTGACCATGCTTTGCTATCCAGTTCTTTTTTCTCATCGAATGTATCATAGATATTCTAAATTTTTCTATATTCCTGTACAATCTACACAGGACATGCCCTTCATGACATGCTCATTTCCTACAAGCTGAAACAAGTTTCTGTCTACACCAATGACTGCAAAATGTCCTTCATAATATCCTGGCTCCACCACAAGATGGAAGGTCTCATCGACTCGGATTTCAACAATGTTGCAACAATTTCATAAAATGTCTTCTTTTCATACTTGCATTTCAGTATTTGAATTGAGCTTTTTGAGACGTTGGGTTTCTAACAATGGAGTTGGTTTTCTGAAAGAGGGGGTTCGAGGTAATCGCCATTGTTTTATTTATTCTAACTATGGTGATGATTTGCCGTCGCTCTAAATTTTTGTGATTGCATATTGGACAATGGCTTCTGTGTAAGTTTTGTTGTATTTGAAGCGCAGAATGAGAGTGATCTATTGTCGAAAATTCATCATCGGAATGCCATTGTTCTTCTTGGCTATTGCATACATGGGGGGACTAGATTTCTCGTTTATGAGCTGATGATGGGACAAGGATCATTGAAGAATCAATTGCATTGTAATATTTTGAATAAACTTAGATATACATAGTTTGTGGAGAGAATTGTGTAAAGATATAGGAGACACAATTTAGTGTCATCAGAAATAGTCTCTCGTTCTATAGGATATAGACTGTACAAATTCTCTTCAGGGTTGGCATCAGTGACAAAAAACATTGATTTGGAGCTACGGTGAGCCTGTGAGTGATTTAATGGGGAAATTCCTATACCCAAATTCTCCTGATTTTAAAAAGAGCCTTCTCATAGTTGATGTGGGATATTCGGATAAAGATTGCTCTTGATGTAGCAAGATAATTTCATAAGATCTCAAAACCCTCGTAGTATTCATTTGTGATTGCTTATTCAGTATGTGTATTTTTTCTTTGAGATCTCAAGTGACTTTTTGTGTTTTTACTTTTGGTTTAGAGTTCCTGCATGAGCATGGAAATCCACCAATGATCCACAGTGATCTCAAATCATCCACTGTACTGCAACTACCACCATATACAATCTAAAGGCACGTCCTTGTCGCGACATTGATATTGTCACAAACTATATTGTCTTACTGCATTGCGTAGAATCTAACCTTATATTTTCCGTTTTCGCTCGAGACTCATCGACTCGGGCTATGACCAATGTTGGGACAATTTTATAAAATCTCTTCCTTTCTTCTACTTAGAACTCTTTCAGTATTTGAATCGAGCTTTTTGAGAAGTTGGGTGTCTAACAGCAATGGAGTTTTGTTTACATTTATTGGCATACCTTCTATTCATAGTATGAAGTCAAGCAAAAGATGAAATGGAGATGTACTTCAAACCTCTTGTTTCCTGATGTCTTTGCTTCACCTCTGCATTTGGTTCAGGATTATATTACAGTGCTCGTATGTAATGGGGAAAATCAGAATCAAACAATCGCTACTTGGATGCTCTTCCAGGGGATAAGAGTGCGGATTTTGTGTCTTGGTACGTGGTGCTCATTTCCTGCATATGCTTGTTATATACTTATTTCATGCCATCAACCCTGTTTCAAATTAAGTTTGGTATTCTGGCTCTAGTTGGATTATCATCTATGTTTAACCTTCCTGTTACTTTTGAATACATGCAGTCGTTGAGGATGCTTCCATTACTCTACCTATAAGACCTGTTTGTATGTCCTAAGTAGTAAATGAATACTTGAGTAATAGTTCAATTGATTTTGTTTGTTTCTTCTATCTTTTAGTGCAGGAATAACTTTAAATTGATTTTATTCTACACTTTTGGTCATTACCTCCAGCAGGATCCATCAAGCTTGCATGCTCTGGAATCTTCTTCTCGAGAATGAAAGGAAGAGTAAAAGTTTAGCATCTTCCAAACAGCTAGGTCATACTGCTGCATGCTCTCAAAATACTGAGGATGCCCAGGAAACACTAATCGAACACATTTCAAAGCTTAAACGACCCATCTTTGCAATTCAGAGATAAACCCATAGGTACGATTTGGTGTTGCATATTAGATTTAGATGAGTAACGATTTTCCATTGTTATTTAAACTTACCCTCCAAGTATTAGAGGGGAAGAAGAGGTTCTTACATGTTTCTTGAAAATATAAGACAACAGTGACACACGAGGGCGTTCTTCATGTGAAGGATATCCCTTCTAAGGGATGCATAAATAAGACAAAATTCAGATCTGTTCAAACCTGTCCTCATGTAACTGTCCATCTCGGCCCATGTCATTCAAAAGAAACTCTAAAGGTCCTTAAATTTAAAAAGGTTAGTTGGAGTTTTACTTTGGAGTTTCTATCTGATTTCTGGTTAAGTTATTCTTGACTTAAGCAACTCTCTATTCTAATCAGCTCACAACTGAGAAGCGCAATGACCGTCACATGTATGACTCTTCTTTGCCAAGAAAGGTATCTATGGATTGATCGATAACAAGGCAAGAACCTTGGTATCTATGGATAAACGAGAATCGCCACGATCTCTATAAAAATAACTAGTGATCGATAAGATATGGATTGACTCCACAAGATGAAATTTCCTTGATAAGTCGAAAGTTTGTACAGAATCAAAAAGAGAACTTTCTTTACTTACAAGACCAAAGTTAGTTCCCTTTCTCTCGTAGAGATGAGAGTAAATAGGACTGAACAAAGAAACTGTCAACCAGGAAAATAAAATAACAAAAAAAAAGGCCTAATACTATGGACTTATGGGAACATGGAACATGGCAAGCTCCTCCTCATAACTGCCAATCTGTTACTTGTCCTTGCTTGCCTTAGCAAGCTCTTCCAGGCCTAAGACTTTGATGACATGCACTAGCTTAGGATCTACTGCAGTATATTCTCTTATTTTCATGTTGTCTGAATAGGCGAGGATGGATGAATTCAGAGCCTCCTTGAATCGTTTGGGGCGGGATCTAGTAACTGGTCCAATTGGCACTTCCAGCGGGTCCTTTGTTATGACTTTGATATTCAAGCTTTCGTCTAATGCATCTCTGGTATTCTCTGACGTGGTGTCAGATGGCATACTTGGAGCACTGTCATCAGGATCTCTATTCATTTTTTATCAAGTCCAAAGTTTGTATAAACGACAAGAGTTGTGTTTTGGTTTGTTGATGGTCATTTGGTATTGAATCATTATTCATGGATAGGACAAATTTCTGTAGGGATAAAGGCCTGGAAGGAGGAGGAGACATTTGCACCTAGCTCTTAATAGTACTAGCTTATTTTTCATTTTTCTTAGAAGTGCATTTTTCTTGCTTTTATTGCTTTTATTGCTTATGATTCTAATAAGATGCAATCTGTACCAGATGTTTCTCGCTCTACCCAATGCAGAGTTGATGCTGTTAAAAGAAGTGATTCCCATACAGCTGTACATCTCATATGCCGGAGAAACAGAATCAGGCATAGTGTCTGGGATCGGTTGGGACCATCAATGGTCATGAATCTTGGTGTTAATGGAAGTGAGAGTAAATGCTGTGGTGACGAACCGGGTTGGCCAACATCTATCATTGCCTGTATCTCTTTCCAGCCTGTTTAATGGGATTGGAGGAACGGGTAAATTGAGAGAAGGAGGTCGGACCATTTCTCAGTCTAATGGGATAAAAATTGTATTGATGGTACAGTTCCTAGACCGGCACCTGCTGATAAAGTTGGACGAAAGCGTCACTTTGGTCAGTTAATGAGGTATCTACTGGCCCGGGTGCTTCAGTTATGAAGAAAAACGTGGATAGCTGGGAAGAGGTTGCACAAGCTGATAAGAGACAATTGCCGAGAATGAAGCGCCCATGAGCTACAAGTTCAGTATGTTTCTTCCGCCCCGCCATGTTTCATCTTATCAACTCCTTCGATTTTATTTGAATAGGTCTAAAATCTTGTCATCGTAGCTTGGCAGAAATGAATCTGGTGAGGTGCGGGGCGCTGTTGGTACTAGGATTTAGTTCTGGTCGTCATTGGTTTACGGTTTACCCTTTATTTGACCGGGTAGGGTATTCAACTCTGGGAGGTGGATATGAACTTTGATTTGTTTTCATCAAACCGAATAAATGTTGAAGATATTTTGTAGAACATCGGATTGGGATTTGGGATAACTGTAGACATTCCTGTTTGAACTATCATACCTCAGACCAAGCGGCGCTTTTTGATAGTTGTCTCTTTTTCCCAATGACTTTCTGCTGTCTCTTCCCCTCTAACTATTTCAAGCTGCATTTTCCAGTTGGGTCGTGATGTGAAGTCGTGAACTGAAAATTAAGCATATGAAAGGAACTTTTTCTGTTTTACTAATTTTAATCTTCCTCGTGCTGCAGGTGCATAATGTAAAAGGTCATCTACATCATATTGAGAAGGAAATGTCAAAGTTGGGAGAAAAGCATGTGGAGAAGGAAAATCAAGGAAGTAAAATTTTAGGATTAAAAATCTGGTAAGGAAGCCTCCTCTCTTCATTGTTGTATTTCTTAGCTCGATAAATATCAGTTACCATCTAGTTGTTCTTGTATCTACTGCCTTTAAATTTGGTGTCTCTTTAAATGGGATTGATCGTAACGGAGAAAGTTAAACAGACTTTACCTTTATGCTCGGTATGGATGATTAGGAATTGGTCCAGATTTTAGCTTTTCAATCTTTGGGTCTGTCGTGATGTTAAACAGAGAGCATGGATAATACTACTGGTAGTGGCTTTGCAAATGGTATGGGTAGACGTATGCATGAGTGCTCTATTGTTGCTTAATTGTTTTAAGGCTAGTTGACTTCATGATGTAATGTAATATGTTTTCCTCCCTGTCCGCCTTAATCTGCTACTGAGCCTTAACTCGTGTACATGCTTCTGTTGAGGCTTTGACTGACATCAGGTTTTTTGTGTTTGTATTGGATGTTCTGATAAATAAATGATGTCATTTTGGCGGGTATGTTTTATGTCTCCAATGTGCAGAAAGTGATGTTGCGGATTTTCAGGTTCCCGAAAGCTGCTTCAGGAAGATATCGAGTCGAGATCAGTATTGATGACTAATGTACTGATGCTCTGGTTCATGTTCTGGCTGAAATTACTTCTCTATCGATTCCCCTTGGTTCATGAGTTTTAGTTACCAAGTCTTTAATGTTGATGTTTCCAACCGAAACAGTATCTGTCCATTGTTTGAACAAGATACTGCTTTTATAGCTCAGACGGCATTCCCTGATGATGTTCGCGTGAAGCTCTTGACCTGATGATGTGTTATCATCCCAAGTTCTAAATTTTGCTTTGCTTATCTGTTATGATTATGATTTTGAAGGTTTCTTATGTCTAGTAAGCTACTATTTATGCTTTCCTGGAATATTAGGTACATTTTGTTGCAACAAAAGAAGCCTTATCCCTGTTCTTTGGCAAGTGTGGTGGGACAGCATGTGTTTTCATTGCCATCCGATGATGGATCTTTCTTGTTATGAAGGTATAGGATTCTGTTGATTGACATTTCGCTATTCGAGTCATGATTGTAAATTGTGGTTAATCCATTCTGCATTTTGGTCGTTAATACCGCGGTCTGATGCTTGTCTCTATTGAAAACTTAGGCCTAGGTCTCCTAGCATTATTTTTGCAAACAAGGAATCTGCTGACAAAGCTCTGGATTTGAGTGGCATGACATTTTATTCAAAAAATTTGTGCTTTTACGGATTTCACTAGCCTACATCACGGTTTCTTACAAATTGATGTTCAGATGACCGGGGGATATGTCGAAACTTTTGAGCTGTGAAATATCAAGTTATGGCTGTTCTTTTCTATTTTTTTCTCCCACAAATGGTACGGGACTTGTGAGCTTAATTATCTGCAAGTTGATGTTTCCCATTGCATGCAGGCTTGTGGTGAATACAAGGAATCTGGAATCCTTAAGCATGGGTTTTTTGCGTTTCCTAAATCACAAGAAGACACTATCACTGTCAGTACTGCAAAATCGGTGTCAAGCAAAGGTGCATATCATACTTCTCTGTAACCTTTTTAGTTGTTCTCATTTAAGCAAGTTTTGAGGTTTGATGTTTATTTGCCATTTTGAGGCAGGTTTTCCTTTTTCCTTGAATAGTTTTGTGACGTGTTATTGTTGGCTAAAAAAACTCCCTTGCGAAATAAATAATCACTGAAAATTTGTAATGCTCTTTTATGTAGACTTGACATCTGCATCGAAATGTGGGTTTGGTATTGGACAAGATTCCATAGCCATGTTCATGTTTTACTGACATTGATCTGCAGCAAACTGATTGCGATGGACCTTTTTTGTTTTATTGCAGAAGTGCCCGTTTCTCAAATTCCAGCCTCAGCAAATCTCAGTGTTGTCAGTTGTGATGAGAGAATGTTGTTGCACTCGAAGTACGTCATTTATTATTTTTTGTCTTTCTGCTGCTTTCTACCTCTACTCCGTTTTTCTCCTGCTTCATTGTTTTGAACCATTGCCTTCCAGCTCTTGCCTGGTTACTGGATTCCTATGTGAAGATGAGGTTGCAGTACTTTTTCATTCTAGGCCTTGTACGTAATAAGGCAAATTTGAGGGTGCAATATTTAGAGAAGTGCTGTTAGGAAGTGATGGTGACTGATGAGTTGTTGACTACAAGATACACTCGTATTTCCTAGGATTCGAACTTAGTTTTGAAGGGGTTACTGGGGATGTGGATTCTGTGTGCTTGATTCTGAATGTATTTTTATTGTTTTCCCTGCCTGTTAACTAAGGTCATGTACTTCTACTGTGTGGGCATCGTTCAGTCTTCTTGAACAAGGATGGATGAAGTGTGATGATGACAATTTTCCCTGAGATTCGAGCTTGAATACCAGGCACTCTTGATGTGAGTGACTAACCAACAGATCAAGCCTATTATCTTATGTTGCTTACATGGTTCACAACTTATGTTGCTTCCTGGAAATTCTTGATTGAAATGATGAATATCTTTGATTCGACCTCCTGGTCATCAATGCTGGTGTCCACCAGGCAATGGGGTTCTGTCTGCACAATAATGCAGCAATTGCAGCGCTAGCAGCGCAGGCTACGGGGGCGAAGAAGGTTTTAATTGTTGGTTGTGTTCTAACACTCTTTCTTGTCCTTGTTTTTTTTATTTCTATTTGGCCGAAATTTTGTGGCTTTTTTTCTTTCATCATTTTTTATCTTATTTGATACCAAGTTTTTTTATATTTATAATTATAGGATGCACACCATGAAAATGATACGCAGGAACTATTTGATGGGAGCACTTCTGTATGTTCCATTTACGACTCGGTAATTTCATCCAAAATTTTTCTTTTCCTTAAGAACATATTTCTAAACGTGTTTTTATTTTATTTTATTTGTGTGGTGGCTTATATATTAAGTTTGTATTCTGAGTCTACGATGTCAATGAGTCAGCTATTGTATTATGAGTACTATTTGTATAGTCAGAGTACACTGTCCCGGCAGACATAGTGCCCTTTATTGTGAGGGAAAATTCTTGAACGGGGTGGGTGATGATGAATATAACTTTGTCTGACAATGGTTGCCAGCTGTTTGTCACGGGGTTAGATTTCTCACAACCCGTGCGGCACTCAAGCTACTCACACCTTCGCTCGAGTTCAGCCTAAATGAGAACTCGGAACAAGCTTTGAGAGGAAAACACAATGTATTACTCTCGGGGTTTTTTAGGTTTACACAAGATTGAACTCAAGGATGGATGGTTTGACAAATGAGCCAAACATCTCCTTATATACAACTTCTCCTCCATAACCAACGGTGGAGATCAAAACGATCTAATGGTCTATATTTACATGTAGATTTTTGGAACCAACCTATCCAAGATAAAGCCTTTGCGGCTTCTAGAACATCACCTCCCTAGGTTTGTACCTCCCTTGGATAAACTTGGACCTTCTTTGATGGACCGCGTACTTGGGCCGCATCAATTTGTCACGGGCTTTACTTTGGGCCAGACTCCAAATTCGTTGGTCCGTGACATTCTCCCCCACCAAAGTCGCAAACGTCCTCGTTGCGACCCTTGCGGTAAACCCCAACGTTGCCTTTGTCTCCGTACAAAGACAACCTTCGTTCCGCACTTGCCTTCGCCTCGGGCAAGTGTGTCTCTCGTGCCAAATTTCCCTCGTGCCTCGAACTCTTGTCCGTATGTCTCGTCTCGGACTTCTTTCGCCATTGCTCATGACGGGTACTTGGACTCGCTTTGGCATGTGTTTTCCTCTCGCTCGGCGTCCGGCAACCCTTGCACGTTTGAAGCAATCCTCCATGCTTCACTTGGCGTTCAACCGACGCATCGTCGTGAGCCTTCAAGAGTTGGATAGAACTCGGATCCAACTCCTTCGTTTCCCCCCGTGGCTTCTCTTGTTTAGGAGGTTGCCTCGGTTTCGACTTCTTGGGTTTCCCCTCTCGTTTGCCTTGCCCACCACCCTTGGTTTCGACTTCTTGGGTTTCCCCTCGCACAAAAAGCATTTCACCTCTTTGGACTTCCCCGCGTCCTTTGAGGCACTCCCGTTTCATCCTCCTCGATCACCTTTGCTTGAATTCTCCTTGCGTGGAGAGCTCGTGGGTGATTAGCGCCTTTCTCTCCGTTCTCCATCGTCTTTCTCAAGGAATTCCCGCGACTCCTTGAGTTTGGAAGGCTCGCCCTTCTTGAACTCGATGAATGACTCCGCCGCCACTATGGCCGCCGCAAGAGATTGCACTCCACGTCTTTGCAATTCTTGTTGCGCCCATGGTTGGAGTCCATCCATGAAGTAGATGAGCTTGTCTTCCTCCGACATGTTCGGGATTTGGAAAAGCAACTCCGTGAAGTTCTTCACATAGTCCCGAATCGTACCCTCCTGCCTCAACTTCCGAAGTTGTAACTTCGCTTCATGTTGAACGTTCTTCGGGTAAAAGTGAAACTTGAGGTCTTTCTTAAAGTCCTCCCAAGTCTCGATAGAGAAGACACCCATCTGGATGTCATTATAGCGACGACGCCACCACATGGTCGCCGTATCGGAGAGAAAGAGCGCTGCCGTCTTGATCTTTCCCTCTTCATCCTCAATGCCCATGTGATCAAAGTATTGATCCATGTTGAAGAGGAAAGCATCAAGCTCCTTCGCATCCCGCTTTCCCAAGAAGGCCTTTGGCTTGGGGACGTCAACACGAGATCCCTTCCCAAAGCTACCAACTCCCCCATTCGTTATGGCTGCCCGACATAGCGAAACGTTTTCCTTCATGACCTTCAACTCCTCTTGAAGAGAAGTTACCTCGGTGCGAACATCATCAAACTGCGCTTGGAATTCTTTACGAAGTTGGTCCGTGAGAGAGTTAAAAACACCTTGCAACTCACCTTTGAATGCGTCCTCTCGAGCATCAATGGTCTCGTTACTTGGCACGTCGTCCTCCAATCTCACCACCATCTTTCCCATGATGTCCTCCACCCTTTCGAGTCGTGACTCGAAGGATGTTAGTATATCCTTCGATTTTGCCTTCCCTTTGCGCATGGTGACATTCGCGGTGTTCACCTCCTCAACGAACTCGGTCATGTTGCTTTGATCCGCTATTCTCTTCTTATTTGAACCACGTCTTGATACCACTTCCACGAAGTAGGATCTTTGCTCTGATACCACTTGTCACGGGGTTAGATTTCTCACGAGGATCTGATGTTTACCTTTGAGCAAGTACTCCTATATACTAGGAAATGCTTTAGCCTAGCACAGCCGCCCAGATCCGCCACCGCCACCTGTCTTCCCCGCTCGTTACTGCCGCCCCCTTGCTGTCCGGCAGGTTTCTCCAGTTTGGTTTCGGATCTGACATTGAGATCGAAGCCCGACCTTGTCGCCTACGTCCGTCCCGCCCCAAAGATCGAGCCGCACCGCCACTCTCAAGGCCGTTGGAGTACGCTGTCGTTGTTGAGTCTGTCGTTGTCGTTGCCACCGAGTTGGCTGAGTGGACTGGGTGTTGGCTGTCAAGTGGGATTTGATTTTGTCTAGGTGTTGGACATCTCAACCAGAGAAATTAAATCCAATCCATCATCACGATTCGCACCAACTTGTATTTGTTTGGATTTGTTCGAAGTTGATACAGATGGGGGGATTTGTTTTTAAGCTCTTTATTGATCTGGGTGATTTGTTCAGTTTGTTCGGTTTGTTTGATTTGGTCAGTTTGAACAGTAAGAAATTCCTTGATTATTGACCAAGAGGAAAGTTGGAAATGAAACCGAACAGGATTGTGAATCTCAATGGTACCAATTATCATATCTGGAGAAGGAAGATGAAAGATCTATTTTTCGTCAAGAATATGCATCTATCAATATTTGCTGCGGTAAAACCGCAGGACAAGGCCGAGGAAGTTTGGGCTTTCGAGCATCAGCAAGTGTGTGGATACATTCATCAATGGGTAGATGACGTTTACAACAATATTACGAATGAGGAAAGCACATAAATATTGTGGGAAAAACTTGAATTCTTTTATGCCAAGAAAACTGATATGAACAAACTATTCTTAATCAGGAAGATGATGAGTCTAAGATACCAAGATGACACTTTTATTTCAGATCATGTCAATGAATTTTAAGACGTGATGGACCAACTAGCGATGATGAGAGTCAGGTTTGAGGATGTCTTTGGTTGCTAGGATTTATACCGGATTCGTGGAAAACAATTAGAGTATCTTTGATAGCATCAGCACCCAATGGGATCATTACATCAGAGGTAGCCAAGATTGGGGTTCTGAAGAAGAGATGCGAAGAAAATCTCAAGGCACTGCTTCTTCGTCGTCAACACACTTTGAAGTTCTATTTACTGAGTCCCGGGAGAGAAACCAACGTAAAGGTTAGAAAGGTGTCAAGAGGAAGAGCAGAGGAAAATCCAAAGGCCGCTATCAGAATACCGAATGTTATTATTGTCACAAGAAGGGACACGTCAAGCAATATTGCTATGCCTACAAAGCTGACCAAAAAAAGAGTAATAACAACCGACAAAAATTTGGAGGAGAAACAACAGGTGCAGTGTCTACGAATGAAGGCGATATCATCATTGTTGATGATGAGATGACAATAGCATTCGTGTGTAATGGCAGCAGCTTGATTGTTGATTCCGGGGCTTCGACACACGTGTCTCATAACAGGACACTCTTTGCCACATACACAACAGGAGATTGCGGAGTGTTAAGAATGGGTAATGGAGACGTGTTCAAGGTGATAGGCATGAGAGATGTGCATTTGAAAACGAGCACTAGTAGTTTGCTCGTGCTTAAAGGCGTGCATCACATACCTGATATTAGATTTAATTTGGTGTCGGTAGCAAGGATGGATAATGAGGGTTTCTTTACCCACTTCTGGAATGGTTTGTGGAAACTCAGCATCGACGCTATGGTGAGTGCTCATGAGACTAAGAGAGATAATCTCTATTATGTGGAGGGGAACGCAGAAGGTGTCCAAGCAAATACACTCAGAGATTTTGTATCGACTGGCTTATGGTATAGACGTCTCTGTCATAGGAGTGAAGGAATGGGATGCCTGACGAAGAAATGCGTACTTCCAGAGCTCAAGCACGATAACTTAGAAGCATGTCAACATTGTTGGGCTCGAAAGCATAACCGAGTTTCATTCCAGAGCCTTCCACCTTCAAGGAAGACAGATTTATTAGAGTTGGTTTATTCAGATGTGTGGACTATTGAAGGTGAGACTAGAGGAGGAGCCTTTTACTTTGTGATCTTTATTGACGATCATTCTAGAAAGCTTTGGGTCTATGCTCTAAAGATCAAAGATCAAGTGCTGTTGGTGTTCAAGGAGTTTCATGCATTGGTTAAAATACAAAGCGAAAAGAAACTCAAATGCATTTGCTCCGACAATGGAGGCGAATATGTGGGTCCTTTTGATGCTTACTGTAAGAAACAAGGAATCTGAAATCAAACGAGTCCTCCAAAGACGCCTCAGCTCAATGGCGTAGCAGAAAGGATGAATAAGACGCTGATGGAAAGAGTGTGGTGGTTGCTTTCAGAAGCAAAGTTACCAACTATATTTTGGGGTAAGGCGTTATACACAGCTGCTTACGTTATCAACCTATCTTCGAGTTCAGCGTTGTAGAGTGATGTACCGATAAGGTTTGGTATGATAAGGAGCTTTCCTACAGTCACCTGCGAGTTTCGGATCCAAAGCCTATGTTTATGTACCGAAGATGAAAGATCCAAACTTGACATGAAGGTGTTTTTATGGGTTACGGACAAATAAATTTAGGCTACAGGCTATTTGATCCGGTGGAGCAGAAGCGTGTGAGGAGTCGAGATGTTATCTTCTGAGAAAATCAAATGATAAAAGATATTGAAAAACTCAAGATGTCTGAAGAAAAGATTGAGGAATTGATTGATTCAGAGTCGATATTCTCAAGCTCTGCATATGAGACAGACCAGGCATTGGAGCCAGTATATGTTCATGTTTCGAATCTTGATCCAGTTGGTAATCAAGAAGATATTCAGATGGCTGAGGCAGTAGAGCCTAAAGATGAAGTTGTTGATGCTCAGCAACAAGCATCAGTTTTTGTACCTCGAAGATCCGACAGGGCGAGTCAGCCGTCTACTAGGTACTCCGCTAGTGAGTATGTGCTCCTGATAGATGTTGGTAAACTCGAAAATTTTGAGGAAGCAATGAAAGATGAGTACAAAAATAAGTGGATTGTAGTAATGAAAAGTGAGATGAATTTTTTACATTCCATCCACACGTATAATCTGATGGGCTTGTCAAAAAACAAAAGGGCCTTAAAAAATCGATGAATATTCAGAATAAAGCAGGCTAATAAAGGTGCTTGTCCACTTTGCAATGCCAGGTTGATAGTCAAGGGTTACAGTCAACAGAAAAAAGTAGATTTTGATTAAAAAAAATTTCCTCCAATTATGAAAATGTCTTTAATTTGCACTGTTTTAGGTCTAGCAGCACGACTTGATTTAGAAGTCAAGCAGATGGATGTGAAGACAGCTTTTTTTCATGGCGATTTGGAGGAAGAATTATATATGGAGCAGCTTGAAGGTTTTGTGGTGCAAGGCAAAGAGAGTTATGCGTGTTGCCTGAAAAAAGTCTACAGTTTGAAACAATCTTCGTGACAGTGGTATAAAAAGTTTTGAGTCATTGATGAGGAAGCTAGCGTATGGGGGAGCTCAATCAGTAGGTGTGGTGAGTCAATAACTTTCTAATCCGGGAAGAAAGTATTAGAATGCCGTTGAGTGGATATTGAGGTATATGTAGGGCACTTCAAATTGGAAACTAAGTTTCAAAAGTGACAAACTAGAGGTAATCGAATACACCGATGTTGACATGGTCAGAGATCTTGACACAAGGAGATCGACTTCAGGATATCTTATGATGTTTGTAGGGGGAGCTGTGACATGATAGTCCAGGTTAAAGAAGTGTTTTGCTCTATCTACAACGGAGACAGAATTTGTTGCGGTTACTGAAGCTTGCAAAGAGCTGCTTTGGTTGAAGAGATTCGTGGATGAACTTGGCATAAAGCAAGAGCAATATGTGTTGCTTTGTGACAGTCAGAGCGCAATTCACCTTGATAAAAATTCTACATTTCACAACAAGTCAAAACATATTGACATTCGATATCATTGGATATTTGATGTGTTGAAGATAAAGGAGGTCGAGCTTAGAAAAATTTATACATAATAAAAATAGAGCTGATCTATTGACGAAAAGTTTGTCAAGAAAAAAGTTTGAATATTGTATGGAGATCGTCGGAATAGCGGTATCCTTCACCTAGTTGGAAAGGGGAAGATTTGTTGAGAGTTGGTTTCCTTCCTATGTGGAGAATACCGTGGGTTATTATTTGAAACCTAGTCAGGAAGGGGAAGATTCGTTGAGAGTGGGTTTCCTTCGTATGTGGAGAATACCTGTGGGTTATTTCTTGAAAGATTTTTACATTGAAAAAATAAATGTGGTTATGATTTGGTTCTATCTTTATAGAGAGTTAAATCTTTGTAACATCGAAAAATATTCTCTCAATGTATATAAAAAGGGGGTGTGAACCAATAATTTTTTGTGGGCGAGGAATTAAGAGAAGATAGTTTTGAAAAACTCTGACGAATTGAGATTGACGAGTTTATTCTTTGATCTTCAATTTTTGCAGAAGATTAAATAGACGAAGGGTATGAAATCTTCTGGGACGGGAGACCGGACATCCCGAGATTTTCACCTTTTCATATTTTTCACGTAAAAATCTTTATGTCATTTTAATTTTATCCTCATAATTCCTTGTTGGTTTAAGGATTGGCGGTCCGTAATTATATCCAATCCCAACACAAGCCTATTATCTTATGCTGCTTGCATGGTTCACAACTTATGTTGCTTCCTGACAATCCTTGATTGAAATGATGAATATCTCCGATTCGACCTTCTGGCCATCATGTTGGTGTCCACCAGGCAATGGGGTTTTGTCTACACAATAATGCAGCAATTACAGCGGTAGCAGTGCACGCTGCTGGGGCGAAGAAGGTTTTAATTGTTGGTTGTGTACTAACACTCTTTCTTGTCTTTGTCTTTCTTTATTTCTATTTTGCCAGAATTTTGTGTCTTTTTTCTTTCATCATTTTTTATCTTATTTGATGTCAAGTTTATGTATGTTTATAATTATAGGATGCACATCATGGAAATGATATATATGAACTATTTGATGGGAGCACGCACTTCTGTAAGTTTCATTTACAACTCGGTAATTTCATCCAAAAATTTTCTTTTCCTCAAGAGCATATTTCTGAACATGTTTTTATTTTATTTTATTTGTGTGGTGACTCATATATTAATTTTGTATTGTGAGTCTACGATGTCCATGAGTCAGTTATTGTATTATGAGTATTGTCTGTATGGTCAGAGTACACTGTCCCGGCTGACATAGTGCCCCTTATTGTGAGAGGAAATTCTTGAAGAGGGTGGGTGACGATGAATATAACTCTCGGCTGACAATGGTTGCCAGCTGCTGCTTTAGCTTGAGTTACCTTGGAGGATCTGATGTTTACCTTTGAGCAAGTACTCCTATATACTAGGAAATGGTGAAGGAGATAGTTGGTCTTTAGCCTTTCATAGGGGATATTGTGTTGTATTTATTCCCATGCATGGTGTTGAATATTTGGGTCGTCCTTTGATCATCCATTGTCTTCTTGACGTAGAATATGTTTTCGCACTTTGATTGGCGAGGGTCATAGTTCTGAAACCGGATCCAACTAAGACAGGAAGTGAAAATATATGGCATGAACTCCTAAACATCAGGGTTATCTTTTTTTGCTAAAGCTTTAGTCACTCTTTTGCAGAGAAGTCCTTGGGCAAACTATGGTCTTAGAAACAGAGACATCTTTTTGGAAGTTCTCCAACGGTAGGGTGTTTATGTGCCTTCTCCTTCACCTTGAGCTCTTCATTTCTTTGGTTCTCATTCGCCTGCAGTTATGCAACTTGCGGAATTTGATTGGATCATTTCAGTGTCAAGTTGGTAGTATTAAATGACAATGTTTTTCTTCTTTGACAGTCACTCTGCATCTTTCATAAGCAGATTTTTAGTTGATAATCAAACTTTTCAAATTGTGCCATGTTTGGAATTATCAAATCTTTGGAAGCAAAACTTTGTCTTGGTATTCTATATCGCGTGTCAGATAACATGCGTACCTGGACAAACACTCGGATATGCTTACGAGCATGCCAACGTCAGATTATTTTCCATGCTAAGTGTACCTGAGTTGTATTTTTGCTATAGTGCTTTTTCTCTTGCGCTGGAGAAGGAAAATGCTTGGCATTCTGATTGGTGATTGGTACATCAAAATGCACTCTAAAAGGTCACAATTATCTTTGTATGATGATGTTAATCTGGTAGGCTGGTACTGAATTCTCTCTTGCATTCTCTTAGTTTTATGTTTGAAGGCCCTGAAATGATATCAAGCTTTAAAGATCTGTCCTGCGATTCAAATGATTTCTTTATTTTTGTGAATGATATGTTTCTATGTGTGAATAATGCGTGAAACGTATGTCCGGGTAAGTGAAGTACATTCCCCGATAAGTGTTGAAAACGAACCTCAGAGTTGTCAATATTTTTCAAACCAAGCCCAGTTCCCATAGCTCGATCCAGTTTAATTCTTATCCAAGTCCCCTCACTCTGATTATTATACAAGTGTGATACATACCTGTAGCTGGAAGATCCTCCAAGCCTAGCTCAGATATACAGCATTTCATATCCTGACAAGGTTCAACAGAAATCCCAGGAAAACCAATTTTCTCCTCCATAGCCATAAAGGTATTGAAGTCTCCAACCACCAGCCAAGGATCAGAGCAGCCATGGCCAAAACGAAGAAGATTATCCCATAACTGAGATCTATGTGCCTTGGTATTCATTCCATCCATATGTGAGTAATGTGCCCCGATCTGGGAACGATGTTGCCCGATGTATGTGAATGATATTTCTGGATATGTAAATTACCATACTACCCCATTTGAGATTGCTTGTGAATAAACAATCTCTTTGTTGGAGGTAAGATGGGGCATTCAGTGCCAAAAGGGTTTAGTTGTTAACTCCCTTAAATATACGATCTTGTTGGTCTTGCCTTGAGAGTGCTGATCTTTTGATCGCGAGGCCTGAAAGTTCCAAAGCAAAGTCATGACTGAGTAAGTGACTGATCAAAATCTTCTATTGTTCGTATGTGTAGTGTTTGGATGAGTGGGATACAAGGGAAAAAGAGATGACCCTAAAGGGGAGAAATGAGTAAAATTAAACTTTCAGATGTGATCCGAATCACAGTTATCAAATGTCGAATCTTTAAATTCTGTTATTGAATTGAGGATGACATATATGTTTGAAAGATGTTTTATTTGAGCATGGTATATGATGATGTTAATATACAAGTTTTTTGTATTTATTTTCATATTCCAATTTTATTATCAATTTTTTTTATATGTTTCTCAATAATTAATAAAACCAGCACAATCAATTTGA
The DNA here is from genome assembly GCA_001925005.1 of Drosera capensis. NCBI lineage: Eukaryota > Viridiplantae > Streptophyta > Magnoliopsida > Caryophyllales > Droseraceae > Drosera > Drosera capensis. The sequence goes on from LIEC01012280.1 coordinate 94,724, forward strand.
CAGGAAAAAAAAAACATACAACATATCTTTTAATAAAATCTTCTTTTTCATCGATTTTTTTTACATGCAAAAAAAGTGATAAAAAAAATAAAAAGAAAATCTGACAGCAATTCAAACCCTAAATTATCGAAAATAAAGGAAATTCGAGATGATTTTTACGAAGTTGATTGTGCGATATTGAATTTGTTCATCGCAGATCCAGATTTCTCCCACGATTTCTGCGCATGGGTTGTTTGAAGTGTTGCCAAGGACGAAAACGAAACCGCCGAGGAAGGAGATGAATAGTTTTGGAGAGGAGAGAGAAAATTTTGAGGGAAGCATGGACACCCCTGCAAATTTTTCTAAGTAAGATAAAGAATGGATTTCCTATTCTCTGAATGTGGGGAAAAAAAAATCCATATAAGGATTGTCTCGGCGAAGAGGATAAACAAGGAGAAACCGTTGGACCATATTTTTTTGATATAAGTCTTTATACGTAGAGGAAAAAGAAAACACAGTTTAATTTATATATATAAACAGTTTATAATTTATTAGTTTAAATTTACATATATATTCTGTTAATTTGTGTATCTTTTGGTGAGGGTGTATTTTTCATTTTGTGAAGATTAAAAGTTTTTGCAGCTGACAGATTGTAGAAAACATGTACAGAAAACATGTACAGATTATCTACCTAGTTCCATTATTCGTCTCAAGTTACATTAACAAGTCTGGGATTCCAGAGAATTCAGAGTAAGTTTTAGCACAGATACAGTCAAATCAAAATTTGATTATGTCGGTAAATGAGACTGATTTTCAACTATCAATCAATAAACCGGACATTGATACACTATTCATCACCTCGTCACATGTTGCGGCATCCTCCTATCTTATAGTGATTAATTCGCATAAGCATTTTAACACAAGATCAACATGACATACACATTTCAATAAATGTGGATGCATCAAGCTCAAGAACAACTACTTGCCCGAGGTCCAAAATCAAATGAACAAAAATATTACATATCCGACGATTGGCTGAATATATCTTCAAAACTCAGCAGGACAACGCAATTGATTGCAACGGGGAAGGAAACGGCTAGAGCCTCTTACGTGCTGTTGTCGTACTCCTCTATCGACTCTGACATGGCGAAAAGGAGCATCTGAGAAACAAACGCAAAAACCAGAGAGCATAATCTGACCGAAAAGTGACTGGGACTGAAAAGGAACGGCCATGGTTTCATTATTTTATTGACAAAAAAAAATCTTGGATAAAATCTTTATTAAAATCAAGATTATATCCAGAGTTTTGATCCAACAAAAAAAAAAAAGATTTTATCTCAGAGTTAATAATTTTCGCAGTTTACCATACTAGTAAATGCTTAGTAACTTAATCATAAATTATAAAATAAATATCTTTTTCACTTAGATATGAACCATGGTAATCAATTTTACTGAATTTTCATATAGATGAATCAAAATTTCTTGTAAAATTCTATCTATTAAATTTTTAAACTTTGTCACGGACAAGTATAAATTCAAAGGTTGGAAAAAAAAAAAAAAAAAAAAACAAGAGGTCAACCAATAGTCTTCTCTGTTCTTCTCTGCTGATCAAAGTTTTTGTTGACTCATCATATTATTTTTGTTGAGAACCAGAAGAAGAAGATATTCAACGGCGCCGTACACATTCTTTTTTGGGAAAGTCAAAGACCGAAGCTAAATTTATATCGCTGGCAATTTTGCGTTCCATACAAACGCCGATCATATCAGCTAAGATAGTCGCACACATTCTTTTCACAAAGTGTTTCTTTCCAACGCATGGTATGTGGCTGTACTATTACCTCAGTTCCTAAATTTTCTGTCGCATTCTGTATTTTTTTTTCGTGCGTGAATATGCATGATTATTAAATTAGTGGCAAAGCCAAATTTTGATCGTAAATATTCGTAATTTGTTGATATTTTGATCACTAATTTAGCTTTAACGTAAAAATTTTAATGGTTATGTAATCCGCAATCTCAAAAAATATCTTCCAATTAAAAAGAAAAAAAAAGATTAGGTTCATGATCTGGTGTTATTAAACAATTCCGCCCGAAATCCTTGTTACCTAATCATTATGCGCTCCCAGATTCTTTTAGGTATTGTTGAATTTTTTTGGATTTTATCTAAATTGATATCTTTTAATGTTATTGAAGTTTTATGTAACAAATGAAAGATGAAGTCAGTAAAAGTTAGGAGGAAATATCGTTTGACAATTCCCCATAACTATTCATAGTTTTTGGATGTTTTTTCATCTAATCTTCGTGCTTCCTATCTTACTTTGTTAACTAGGTACTGAGAAGATGAACTCGCAATCAGGAGAAGGCAACAAGGACAGTGGCAAAGTAACATCATCGACTATACATGATGGCCAGAATGAACTTCTCAATAGAAAACGGAAAAGCCCAGATGACACTGACAACAACAACCCAGGGGTGATGAGATCTCAGGAGAACGAGATCTACAATCCACATGACAGTAACAAGCAAGTTGAAGATCAAAGAGCTGGGGATGATGCCAAAGATAATGAGAATCCCAGTACTAAAAAAACCCGACTCAAATGGACTGAAGAGTTATGTGAGAAATTTAATTCCGCTGTTGAACAGTTGGGAATAGAAAGTGAGTCCCTCCCCTGGTTAATTTACATCACAGATCTATGTACTATCCGAGTATAAGTTAGTCATTCTAATAAATCCATCATTTACTTCCACCGCAGATGCAGTCCCCGTGAAGGTCCAGGCGTTGATGGGAGTAGAAGGATTGACTCGAAACCATGTCGCAAGCCATCTACAGGTTTGATGGGTTGTCGCTCATGAATCACTTGCATTCTCGATGAATTGTTGCTTTTGATATCATGATGAGCTCGTGCACATGTAAAAATCCATGCGTAACATCTTCCCTCCAACTATAATGCAGAAGTATAAAAAGAAACTCCAGGAGAAAAACAATGATAGACTGACTCACGCGATGGTCAAGTGTTTGCAAAATGTACCCCGCCCAACCGGGACAAGCTCTTCAAATGCTCAAAGACAACCGCCAATGATCACAGAAAGCGATCAATCTTTGCATGATTTTCATTCTCCTCTTGAGATTCTTCATGCCGATCAATTTTTGCATGATTTTCACCGTCCTTTTGAGAATCTTCATCCAAGAGGCTTACCTGTTGTCCAAAACAAAGATTCCCTACATCCTGCGATTTCAACACACTACCGTTTTGAACTAATTCATGGAAGACAATGGCCCATGAATTATGTTCCTGCGCCTGATCACCAGAGTTTGCCATCACCATCCTTCTCCAATGCCAACGTAATGTTTGATGTTCAACATGGACAAGTTCCTCAATTTCATCAGAATGGGTGGCATATGAATGACGACCCCAGTTCCCCACAGACTGGTCACTTTGCCTCTTCCGACTTCACAGATCGAAGAATGCCGGTGATTAACAACAACACTTTGCCCTATCCTCCAAACATCAGAACAGATCCAAGCGGGAACGCGTCTCCCTATGTAAGGTATCAACAACAAAACCTCAATTGTAATGGTTTTGTTCCCTCTGTCGACCAAGCAGGCATGAGAATGTCAATCAGTAGAGTGAGCAGTTTCCCAAGTCCAAAAGTGTTCAGTGCTAATGTTAGCAATGCTCGTCTTCATCCTACAAGAAACTTGTCCGATCAGAATGGAAATGAACCCATCTATGTGCAGAACAGATACAGCGTTCCGGTGCAAATTCATCAAGAGCATGACCCTAGTTCAAGTTGTCCAGTGCACTCCAACAACTCAAACATCGTGGTTTCTAGTGCGGAGAGTTTTGGGCAAAATGGTCCACATTTGGTCTTTAATGAAAATTCCAACAAGATTTCTACAAATGGCCGATTTTCTCCCAAGTCTGCATCACTATTGCTGCAAGAGGACGAATTAGCACCTATTCTTGCAGAAGACGAGAATGAGTGTTTGGAGAATGTAATACCATCCCCAGTGTTTAAGTAAAAATAGGCATAATAATGTCGTCTAGAATTTTTTTTGCTTATTGATGTTTGGTTTAGGAATCCTTTTTACTTTGTGTTTGTCCGTCGGATTATCTGTCGATAATTACAGATGTTTTTTTATTAGATTTCAAAAACAACTCCTTATTTGATTCCTGATATTCTTCACGTCATTATTATAATCCTTGACCCTTTTCCCCTCCATCACTGTTCCAAGGTGGAGCTAGATTTTAGAGAGGTCGATAACGTGGATGTTGCACCAGAGCAGGAAGATCCAAGTGGAGTCGGCGGATGGAGCATTGCTCTCAGTCAGACTATCACCTGTGGCAGATTAGGATGCAACTAGCATACTAATTCGTGCCCAACATGGGCTAAGAAAATTATTGTAGAAATTAATGATATTAAGTTAACATGAAAACAGATATTTATATGTCATAAAAAATATTTAAATTTTTTTATCGTCTAATGCAAATAAAATTTGATTTAAACATAAACCAAGATTTATAAAATATGAGATGAACATATCCTCAACCTCAATTTAGACCTTTTTTCTGATAAATATTTTACATATTATTTATAAGTGAAAGTATTAAAATATTATGTTTCAAGGTTTTGTCATTACCAATCTAATATTTTAACGTTACTTTTTCTAAATCTAATTAATTTTAAAATAGATTTAGATATTAGATAGATTTTGTTTGGAGTAAAATATCATGTTTTATGCTTTGAACCTTATCAGAATCTAGTGGTTTAACATTATCTTTTTTCAAATATTTAAGATTAAAATATCATTATACTTAGATTTATAATAGATTTAGATATCAGATAGATTTTGTCATTATAATTAGATTGATAATAGTTTTAGATGTTAGATATTCAATGTTGAGTAGATCCATTTAGTCAAAGACGACCACGTTCTTAACCACTTTGTCCATGTTTCACGTTTATTTTGTTTATTGTTGTAATGTTGGTTTTTGTTAGATTTTCATGGTTATTTAAAGAATCTAATATATTACATTATTAATCAAAATATTTTTTAATTTTTTTAATCTTGTTCATAAACATCTTTTAACATCGTTCCCTATCATAGTGTAATGCTGAAATAAGATATGTAGTTAAAAAAATAAGTTAAACCTTTTTTTAAATAAAAAAATTAAATTTCAAAGATTAAATAGATGGCGTCCCGCAGCATGACATACCGTTCGAAGACTTGGTGTAATATTATATATACTAACATATTAACTCGTGCATTACATGAGATAAGAAAATTATTGCATAAATCTATGATATTTAGATAATATAAAAAAAATATTTATTTGTCACAAAAAAATATTTGAATTTTGCTTATCATCTATCATAACGAAAAAAAATTGATTCAAATATAAATCAAGATTTATAGAATATGAGTTGAACATATAAAGCGTTTTAGATCCCATCATGTATGAATCAATACAACTCCAGCATTCCATCTAACAAGACAAAGAAGCACGATATCCTAAACCATATTTGCTTACTATTTTACATAAATTTATTATGTTTTGAAAAAAAATTTCCATAAAAGTTTTAAACTTTTTCCTTGTAAAAGATTTCAAATTTTTTTAGTTGTTATTTTTAAAAATTGTTAAAATTAAATAGATAACGCCCCACGAAACATCAGATGATATATCGTTCGGAAATTTAGTGTAATTTTATATACAGGACCATAATAATTAGAAAAGAGGAAAAAAAATCAACCAAACTGGTACTACTATCTTGTACATGAGGATTGAGCTAGGTGACAATATACCTCAGGCAAAGTTTATGTGCTAGAGGTGGCAAAGACGCCTGGGAGATTTCCGGCAAAACCCTAACCAAACCACAATCCAATCCCAACCCCCCAAAACCCTTATCCGAATTCCTCCAAGCATACTTTGAAATCAAATACTCAATTCAACAACAGCAGAAATCGAAAAAAAGAGTGTCTGTTCAACCTTGAGAAGAGCGGAGATTGCAGTGCAAATGCGAACCAGAGAGACACGGTCGACGATGCGAAGGTGGAGACGAAATGGGCGATGATGTCATTGAAGAGGCGGTGATTGGCTTAATTGTAGGATTTAGATTCAGATACAGAACACCTCAAAATAATTAAAATAAGTAAAAACCTTGAATATTTTTTTTCAAAAGATATTTTAATTTTCTTTTTTCTTCAATCATAATTTTAATGTTGATATATATAATGACATATCATTAGAAGGCTAAATACAGTATTATATTGGATCAAACAATTAAAAGGTTTTAAAAACAATAATTATTGGACGCTCACTTTCAAAAAAATAAATATTGAAGGTAAAAAAACATATAAATTATGGACGTAAAAAAACAATTAATTCATTATATCAATAGAAGGTTTAGTGTAGTATACATTAAAATTAAATTGCTTAGAAGGTTTAGTGTGGTATATATTAGATATATTAGATTAATCTTATGTTATAAATAATAGATGTGAAATTTGTGATTGAATATGAAATATTATATTAAAAGATATTAAATTAAAAGATTAAAGTGGATTTTTAAAAGGATGACGTCCCGTGGGACGTCATGACATATGGTCGGAAAATTTTGGATAACACTCTCTTCGTCTGAATTAATCGAAACGTTTTAATTCGAAACGAAAATTTATACGAGGGTTGAATTTTGTAGATTTTGATAAAGAATTCATAGTGATTTGGTCATCTTTACTCGTGTTGCACTACCGGTCTTTTTTTGTTCTCGTGATCAACTTGTTTGTTTGATAACTTAATATCATCTTTTATGTCCCTGATATTCTTTCTTTTGTATGCTTCATACATATTACTAGTATATTGTTTCCCCTGTGTGCTTCATATTTTATTCTTTCTCCTGTGTGCTTCATATTTTATTCTTTCTCCTGTATGCTTCATATGGTTGAATACTTTCTGTGATCTTATACTAAGCCAGACAGACTTAGTCACATGATGCTATTGATTTTGTGCTAGTAGTTTCGTGAGACAATCTGGAGCTGTCGATGATCATGCCTCACTTTTGGTTTGGTACTTCTGCGTTTACATGTCAATCTTCATCATTCTGCTGGCTTTTTCCCCCTTTCCTGGGTTCAAAATGTGTTTAACTGTGCAACATAATAATCTATGTTCGTTCAGTCATTGTGGTTCAAAATGGGTGAAGAACTGATGCATCTGCTATGCTGTTATTATAGAACTCGTGAGAGGCTCAGAAAATATTACTTGTCATCTACTATATTAGTCAATCGGTTCTAACCTCGTTTGACTTAACTACTATAACTTAATCAGAAACAACAGGTTGATGAATATTTTAAAAAAAACTCATCTCAATAATTTTTCCTTTGATGGGAGAGTCATTTATGGTTGTTGAGTTTGATTTTGACTATGATACAGTCTATTCAGATTAATGGTGTCTTTTTAGATCCTACTAAATAAACAATTTTATAACATCTTGGGTCGTCAAGCAAGGTCTCGATTCAAAGGGACTCTTCATTTGCTTTCTCCACCTAAGATGTAAAATCTTATAAGTTGTGGTTCTTGGTGGTGTTGAATCTTTTATGTGTTCAATTTGATTGAAGTTGGGTTTTTTTTCTTGCCAAGTATGTTGGCACCGACTTATCTTTGAACTCAAGCACCAAAGGTGCATTGTGATTTCAGGCTTGTCCCTGCTTCATGTGTAGCATTGATCTGGAGGATCCATGAAGTCATGTTATCCCTTGGTGCCATCAGCGGAGCTGACAGTGCCATGGTTATCCTGTTGTACTGTAGCTATTTAAACGCATAGAAACTAAGGTTTCTTGTATCGAGTTAATATTGTCCTCGTCCCTCTAAGTTTTGTTTCGTGTCTAATTTTAGGGTTATCGTTAGATTTTTCAGAATTGACTGCTTGATTTGTCCTGACAGCATTTGGTTGAGGTTTTATTACTCTTCTTTAACAAAACAATCCGGATATATTCTCTCGCTCTCTCGCTTTCTTTCATATCTGGTTTTCCATGTAAACTCGGTGGTCTTTTGTTTCTCGCTCTTTTTCTGTTGTGATTCTTGTTCATGATCTAAAATTGGTTTGTTTCTGCTTTTGGGCGATTTGGTATCCATTTCGTGTCCTCAATCACTACATTTCTGGTATAAAAATTTGCAGTTGAATTCTGCATCAACCCTATATGCTAAATGTTTGGTGGTGCTTCTGTTTGTCACAGATACTGAGCAGGACAAATGAGTCGGATGAAGCGATATACGATCAGCTAGTGCAGAAGGTCGTAGATGTAGGCTACGATGTCAGCAAGCTGCACAAGACATCACAGACTCATTGTAACGCCTCGGTCAATCCTCGCTACCGGGTCGTTATCAAGTCACGCTTTCCAAGATCAGGACTGATTCCACAGAATCCTTTCAGTGTGCTTTGTCCTCACTTGCAAACACCCTGAGAAACTTCTCAGGAGGTCACCCATCCCAGCAGATATAGATAATACTATCAAACCATTTAAACAGGTTTTTACACTAACCGTCCTCACAAGGGCGCGGACAAGAAGGGTATCTGGTGGACCAAATCGCTCTTCGGTAAATAAGCGTATGCAGCAGGATCATCAGAGTTTCACTTTCGAAAGGCTTCGTGCTGCTGCGTAAATAACTCGGTATCTGTTTGTGGTTAAATTGTCATTCTGCATGTGCCGTTGCACCTTCTTACCTTGAGTTGTGTGATGTTTGTATGTGTAAACTGTTTTCACTGGTTAATGCAACTCGGTTTACTAGTTAATCTGACTGTTGATTATAATGGTTCTGTTGCTAAAGCTCTGCTTCCAAGTTCTGTATACCAGTTATGCATTGTTGGAATATGAGGTACACTCACCCGGAAACGCTGCCTCAAAATTCAAGGCTGAATCAGAGTCTGGCTACGAAGTTGTCAAAACTTTGGCGTGGACTATTTTGATCACTTTGGCAATATATTTATATCAATGTTCAAGAGCCATTCTCTGCAAATATGTAAGGCATTCAACAGTTACTTGTTGACATTAAACCGGCCATTAATCCATCTGATTATAATGTTATCCATTATAAACAAATCTAAATAGTCACTCAGAGATGAATGTTCTTAAAACAAAGGTTGGCTTTTTGCTCTTGCAGCTTGAGAAAGTAACATTGAGCTAAAATTGCTAAATTCACAAATCAACTTTCGTGGATCAATATTTGGTGAGCCCGTTAGCGAAAACTGGTTTGAAAACTTCTTCAATTTACGGATTACGGATTATTCGATTGATCCAAGAAAAATCGTTCGAGTTTTTTTTTTTCGCAGAATTTTTGTGGATCAACATTCTTAGACGAAATCCACGAGAAATACATTGTACAACATGATATAAAACCCCTGAACCCGGCTCAGTACTAAAGTGGGTGAACAATAATCCTATCCCTGGAACATGTTCGTGTCATTTTTGTATTGATTTTGAGCTGAAATAATGAAAATAGACCAACAACTAAAATAAACCAACAACTCATATCGTCTTGGCTCAAGTGCACGTTCGTGGAATTCCTGTATATGTGCAACGCTAACACGTTCTTGTTAGGTTTCAACACCCTAACACGGTAACACCTTCGCTGCCGTCGCGCCTCTCATCTTCCATTTTCGCGGTCTGATTCACCATCAGAACTCCATTATACTCAACTGATTTCCATTGCCCAGATCAGCATATCGGGTTAGTTGATTGATTGTCCATCCCTTTATCTATCTCTGCGTATGCAACACTCGAGTAGCGAAATTGTTGGGCAAACGAGTGAAAACAATTACCCGAGAATGAAATTGTTGTTCATGTATCTCTTTGACCCAACTTGATTCACGTACTTGTATCCGTGATTGCCCATGTTTGGACTGGGGTTATGTGTTGCTTGTGGATCTGTGTTCGCAGACCAAGTGTTCGACAAAATGCCCCCGTGAGATGCTTGTGCATCTAATTGAACTCAGTATAGATATATGTTGCTGTTGTTTTGTATTGCCCGTTGAGTTGTATGGAATTTGGTGTGGTGAAAAATGGTTGGTAATTCTTAAACTTCTTTTGTGTCATGAAGTCAATAGCTATGGCCTGATTCACAAAACATGTAATGGAACAGCTTTGTTGATCTCTCCCTCGATAGAATTAATATAATACAAGTGAAATTTGTTACAAGAAACATGGGATACATAGGTCCGGTTCGGTCCGTTGAACACAACTAATGACAGGATTTTATAGTAGCTTTTTCTTAATCTCACTTTGGTATGTTGCAATGTTCTCTGGAGGCGAGATGTAGGGGTTTAGAGAATCTATTGCTTCTTACATGATTCTGTTGCTGTCTTCAACAGGCCGTATCGGCGACCAATTGCTATCTGGTTGCTGAGGATACAGCATACTGATCTATATTTTAGGGTTTCCCGTGCCCAAATGTCCCGTAGACCGCCTATTCCCCGGCTACTTCTCAACAACGTTTCTTGTATGAGAAATGCCCAACAGATTCTTCGTCATGTCAACGTGACCATCCACGATGGCAGTGCACTTGTTTTGACGGGTGCCAATGGGTCAGGGAAAACCACACTCCTTCGCATGCTTGCTGGCTTTTCAAAGCCTTCAGCCGGTGAAGTCCTTTGGAACGGCCATGACATAACTGAATCAGGTATTTTCCACCAATACAAGCTTCAGTTGGGTTGGGTTTCTCTCAAAGATGCCGTCAAGGAGAAGTTCACAGTACTAGAAAATGTTCAATGGTTTGAAATCCTCGAGGGGAAAGAAGGGAGATCACTTGCAGCATTGGAGCTTATGGGGCTTGGAAGACTTGCGAAAGATAAGGCAAGAATGCTGTCGATGGGCCAGAGAAAGAGGCTTCAGCTGGCTAGGTTGTTGGCCATTGATAGGCCGATTTGGTTGCTTGATGAGCCGTCGGTTGCATTGGATGATGATGGGGTGAAGTTGCTGGAGTATATAATTGCTGAGCATCGTAAGAAAGGTGGCATCGTGATTGTAGCAACCCATTTACCTATTCAGATCGAGGATGCTATGTACTTGAGGCTTCCTCCTAGATTCCCGAGAAGAATGACCCTAGTTGATATGCTTGATCGTGGCGACTGGGCAGGCTGACAAGGTTATCGCGTGTAAATATGTTTGAGGTGCTCTTCGTTCCTCAGAGTCTATTCGTCATATGGAGGTTTCTCTTTTGGAGCTGCATGAAACTGCAGATTAGTGTCATTCCTATGATGCTAAAGATTTGATGCGATTATAATTGTCTCCTGTCCCCTATGTACTTTGCAAATTTATTTGATAGTTCAGCAATCTGGTTCCTTGTTAAAACCATGTCAACTTGTTGAATGTGCTATTACTCGCGTGTTGAGCTCAGTTCGCCAATTATTTTTCACAGGAAAGGAACACTTGTTCTGAAATTGTTCTGAATTGTTCTGAATCTACAAGTTTGAATCATAAAACCCGGTCAAAAGGGCCAAAAGCCTGGTCAAACTAGGTAGGTAGCCCGGTCCAAGGGGCGAGCCAAGCCCGAACTTTTTAGAGGGTCGGGTTGGACTGGGCTTTCATCTTTAGGATCAAGACCCAACCTGGTCAAAGTCAACTGGGTCGGATCAGGCCAAGCCCAGGGCCTCAAAGGGCCGGGCCGGACAGGCGGGCTGAGCCGTTAATCTACACCACTAGGCACGACAGATGCTCATGCAGCTGTTTGGATAAATCAAATTCAGGCCGAAGTGTCCACAGGTCTGAAACGTTTTTACACGAGCACACAGTTGAGAAGCAGGATCCTTTGTTGCGATGTTACAATAGGGAGATCCAAGGATTGCAAACCAGGAATAGAAAATAAAGGAACAAAATTATTTGCGACAGAGCACAGAGCACAATGCTTAAGCTCATATGATGTTAGGCATGAATGAGAGTCTGTTTTGTTTGAAAATACTTAACGAATCAGTGTTCCTGGTTTTGGGTTGTTGGAAGATTTTTTTTTTAATTGCAACAGAGTCTGTTTAGTTTGTTAATACTTAAACCGAAACCGATCAGTCCTAGATTAGTGGAATTGTTTGGTTTTAAGCACACCAACACATCCAAACCAACATTGATTAGGTGACATAATTGGAGGGACACGAGACCCGGTTAGCAGAGATTCTATTTTATTGATATGTTGGATAGAGCAGTCGAGTTAGTCTAATTACGATCGACACGAGACCCAATTAGCAGAGATTCCAAATGCCTCTTCGATGTTGGTGCTCGACAAAGATATCACTAAGATCAAGGCCGTGAGTTTTGTGGGCACACATTATCGATTTTCTTCTCCTTAATTCTTTACTAGACTGAAGCATGTTCAGTGGTGAATCCTGCAGATTGTTCATTCCAATAAAAATCCAACATTTTGCAGTACCAGTGAGGGCATATTCATCAAAGGTAAAAATTGATCAAAATCAATTTAAGTCATTTTATAAGATTGTTCACGATGTTTGATATTTTTTTTAATTATATCAATTAAAAACTTAATTTAATTGATAGGGGGGAGGGG
>LIEC01012280.1:107357-129718 GCA_001925005.1 Drosera capensis
GGGGGGGTTGGTTTGGAATCTCTCCTGACCAAACGAAAACTTAAAAATTTATCAGGACACAGACAACAAAAAATATTGGCTAGTGTAGGAAAGTGCGGATCCAATTAATCCATTGTGATCTGGTCATAGATTCTGTTTCAGTTGTCAACGTGAGGAACAAAAAAGACAATGCAGTCAGTAGTTGCTTAATTTGACCATGTTAATTATTCGACTCATAAAGCCACTCTTATACACCGTAGTAGACAGTTTGACGTGGCTAGACATTAGTCCCCAATGTGTCAATGATCAGGCATGGATCTGTCCATGCATGACATATAACTATTTAATATAACTATATAAGGCATTTGTTGTAATTTAATGTGATCAAATATTATTTTTTTATAAATTTTTATGAAATATTAATGGTAAATTAAATTATGAATTTTAATTATAAGTCAGTTTAAAATTTTTTGATATCGTTAAAAATAAAAACGAAATATTCCGACATACCTATCATTGTAAAAATTATGTGATGGGAGGAGCATAAGACTTTCATGTTAATTAGCACATGGTTAAGCATTAGTTAAGCATTCTGTCAATAGCTTCTAAAGGAGAATCCGAGTTAACACATTTTAAACGCACTTGCACCAGTGTTGTTGTTATGCAATAGTATGAATTGTTATTCGATAAATGATTGGTGCTGGCAAAGAGTGAAGAGTGTGGTTAGTTGGCCACTGTTGCAACAGAAACGGTCATTCAATTCTCATTTTGATTTTTATCGATTGAAAAGATAACTTTGACGAACATGACATTGTGTTTACACAGAGGTGATACACGTGAAAATAAAAGGTGGAGAATATGACTTTTGCAAAACATGAATAAATAACAAACGAATTAGAATCCAATGAGAACTACACAAGCAGAGAAAGTGAAAAGGAACGAGTACAAATTCAGAAAAGTACTGTAGAACTTATTGAACTTCCAAGATCAGTACGTACCTTGCTATTTGAGCAAATGATTTCCATCGTGTTAGCTTTCCCCTCAAAGCTGATGCAGTTACTATTTGCAGGCCGAAAATGTCTTAATGTTGTGAGTTAAGTCGCGGCCACGTCCTTGACGGGAGAACCGCCGTCAGTGGTGGCCGGTAACTGCGATGTTTTCACGGACAAGCTGCTAGGTGACGACGGTGCAATATCTCCAGCACCACCATTGATGGCTCTGTGGGGGTGGTTGCGCGTGGTGGTGGAGCGGGAGGAATGGCAGGTGGCGGTGGAGATGGCGGTGGCGAGTGAAATGGGCATCAAGCAGAGACCTTTGCCTTGCAGGTACTGCATTGCAGATCCCATGTCCTCCTCCATCAGTTTCGCTACCTGGTGCTCCGCCGCCGTTAGGGTGTCCGATGGGTTAGTGGCCACCGCTTGTGCGGCGTCGCCGTTACTACTTCGTCCTGCACCATTTGCCGCCTGAGAATGGAAAAAAAAATAAATGTATCACAATAATATGACAAACTACACTAATATAATTACACAAATTTCACTAATCTCTTCGTTTTTGAATCAGTAAACATTATAAGAGCAGAACTGTTGATGAATTACATATATCGATCAGTAAATTTTGGCAAAAGCATAATCAACTTTTGTTAATCTCCTAACTAACTAAAGTATATGGAGTATCCAAAAAGAAAGGAGATCAAAAAAAAAAATGGCAAAGACTGAACATAGGAGTAGAATATCGCAAGGAGAAGAATATAAAAGTGTGATGAAATGAACAAAGCGGCATTTGGGGACCATATATCGTCTATTCGTCCCTATCCGCCATCACTATCAGGATAGGAGTCAGAGGAAGCTGATAATATATATGGTGGGAATCTGAAAAGTGGAAGCACGCGTGCGCCTCTGCTTCGTCCTCTTACTCTCTACACTTATCTTCATTTGACTCACCCTCTCGTCTTTTGAACAATATCTAATTTTCTCCTTACTCTCAGTTTAAAGACTCCAACATCCAAACATCCAACTTTTTTTTTTTTTAATGTTTTCATGTAGTAGTGGACTATTTCATTAAACAGAATGGATTTCTATATGAGTAACTTGCAATAACGGAATAATTTTTTAATCTGATCGCTCCCCACCTTCTGCAAGTATTCTACCAAACGGAGTATTTAGTACCACCACCTAATCCACCCGGTTAAGGGTAATACTGCTGCCTAACATCAACTACTGTCTTCATCATTTCATATTCATAATTGACCTGATCAATCTGCTACACTTGACATTTTGCTTGTTACACTACTTGTTTTTCCTTGCCTGTTCTTTTGACCAGTTCGGGATATCTTTTGATAGGTTAAAATGAACTCTAAAACTTAAGGGTAATTTGGTACTCGTCCACAAACATAAATAGAAACACGAAAAGAACAATAAGTAAGCTGATCGGTACCTCAGAGGAAAGATCCGCAACAAGGGGTGCTACGCGAGCTGCACCACCCAATCTGCTCATGCTCAGCACCTGAATTGGCATCCCCACAGCAGAAACATTGGCAAAAGCAGAAGATCAAGTTGAAGAATTCAAAACTATGCACAAACAGGATTAAGAAGATCAGCAAAATGCACGTAGGAGACCTTGACTTGGAGTTGCAGGAACTTGACATAGTCGATGATCTCATCCAGCATCGATGCCTTGTCCGTCTGCCATCCGCAAATGTACACCCCCACAATAGTCAGTCCATGATAATCATATTCACATTGCATCTCGTCGGAAGAACCAAATACTATTTCATAACTCGCATATCATGTTTAGACATAAGTCGATGATTTTAAGACACCGTCTGAATCAAAATGTAGACGGAACCGTGCCATAGAGTATATACAAGTGACGTCCTCGACAAAACTCTTGGACGATTTACAAATGAACAATGGACGATATGGATATGTCAGCGTACTCTTCACACCTTTATCAACATTTTATAACGCCAACCAAATGGATTTGACAAACCATATAAGAGACTCCTTGTGCAATCATAGGGCTCAATCAGAGACAAGAGAGAACAATTCTAGGAAGAATACCGTAATGTAACATTGACATTTCATACAATTATCAAATCAAGAATACAAGACATGACCACCCACCACCACCTTGTCGGCAAGATCTAAGCAATCCTCGAGGCACCTCTCATCACACGAGACTCTTGAACAAATACCCCAAAACCAATCAAAGATTCGCTTATATGTTTGAAAAACTAAGAAGACATGGGAGGGTCCAATAACAGAGATAAACATGGAAGAAAAGATTATTTATATCATATGCATAGATCCGACAAATAGCAGAACAATGGTCTTATAAGCAAGGAATCAATATTAATTAAATCATCTTAGCCCCATACATGATTAGTCCTTCCCTATCATCACCCATTTCCCTATCATCTCCCATTCTAAAATACAAGTATGCTTTTACTAGATTATTATACATATCGCTCAGAGATGACCATGATCGTGCACATTTCAATAATGTAGAGCTCTGATCCTTAACAGCAGTTTTCTAGTACGTGTTAGATTGAGCTCTAGATTTGCTTGCATATACTATATGCTCATTCGTTGAAATTGTGATGTATAGATATTTTAAAGGTTGAACACTATGACGTGCGTGAATATATCTAGGAGATGGTTTGCATGATCGAATATGCATGCTATAATGTTTGTATGGAATTAAAAAAAGAAAGATTCTCCACAAACAATCGCGATTTCGTTGGCCACGATGTGTTTGTGTTGCATACTTGATTATGCTTCGCTACCGTACGAACCATTACCTATACGAGTATAGGTGCACATAAGTGATAATGTGTGTTGATAACCGGTAGTAGTATTTTAGACAGAAGAGGACACAAGATTTGTGGAGCATGAAGTTATTTTAGAAGATGTGACAAAAATGATTAATAGAAAAGTAAATTCAACGAGATCCAATATTGCATAATTCCCCCGTTCCATGATACAAGCTAACATTTATATAATTGGATCATCTCAATATAAATAATATATCTTATTTAATAAAATTTTAACATAAAAAATATCAAATCAATCTCATATATTACCGTATATATATTATAGCAAATCCCACTGTCACTAAAAAAAAAAAAAAATCTCCTTTATCAAATTCCATAAAAATTTAAGATACATACAAATCTGTGTGTCAAACGGAGGGAATACTGCCCTCCAACTTAATTTGTTGATTGTTTCGCCAACCTTTTCGTGAATTCATTAGCTATATCTTTTCGTACATTTTCTTTGCCAACCTTGGCTTCAATTTCATAAGCAGAGCAGCAGTTGATCAATTAATGTAGTGTTCACTACCACTAGCAATGAAGTCTTCACAAAGAAGATTACCTTATTAGCATTTGGAACCATCTCTTGCAAAGCTTTCATCCTCTCCGCAATCCTTTCTCTCCTCAACTGTGCCATCACCATAATCAACCAAAACAACACACATTTTATTTCTGAATAATAAAAATTTTAGAGAAAGTGTTAAAAAATAAAATAAAAAATAAAACACATTGGAAACCGGTGTACGTACTCGTTCAGCGATGCTGTGCGGATCGGTGGCCTGCCCTCGCCGAGCCCTAACCCTCTGTCTCTGCGCCGGCGCCGCACCACCACCACCGTTTCCTTGCCCCATCGCCGCAGCCGCCGTAACACCTCCTCCTCCTCCAAATCCTTCCGCCGCCACCATCCCTCCTTCCTGTGCGAAACTCTGCTGGTTGCAAATCTGAGCGTCTCCGTCGACGAATCCGTTGTAGAGTCCGTGAATCGAACTCCCCTCGCCTCCCTGTAACTAACCATATCCCAAAACATGTAACTCAAATCAGTGAGTGTTCAACGTAACCGTCGCCATTTGAGTCATCGAAGAAAAAATCAAATTCGATTAATTCACCTGAGCAGCAGCGACGACGTCGTTGTGAGATCGATCGACGAAGAGGGCAGAATCGACGGCGTCGGTACCACCGCCGGCACCACTGGCGAGCATCATCGACATCATCAACGCCGAATCGGCGGCGCCGAGTCCGTTGCCTCCGGAGTGGAGAAGTTGTTGCTGAAGCAGGAAACTCTTCGTCGCGGCCATTGCAGATGGTGAAGGCGAGTCGTCGGAGGTCGGAGACGAAGCGAGGATGTCCCATGGATTATTGGAGGTGGAAGATAGGTCGGGCCAGGAGGCGGAGGCGGGGATTCCGGAGAGGATCTGATCGAGGAAGTCATCGTGCGACGACGACGGCGGAATGTGGTGGAATGCGGCGGCGGAGGATGGTGGTTGTTGCGGCGGCGGCGGCGGCGGCGAGAGGGTGTTCGTCGGCTCCATTGAAGCGGTGGAAAGGGAGAGAGAGAGAGAGAGAAAGGAAACTGGAAAAGGCGTGTGAAGTGGAGAAGTTGGAGACGGAGTCGTCGGAGGTCAGTTAATGGGGGGAAGTATGTAGTTCGAAAAGCAGCAACTGTTGTGGTTCGAACATATGTTTTGTTTCGCTTCTTTCACTTTTCGGGGAGGGCGAAATGGTTCGAATATAAAGGGAGAAAAGGAGAGTGGGGTGGGTCACTTGGTTCATTCACTGTCACGCTCTCTGTTTTAGAATCCAAGAAGGTTGAGATTGGACAATGTTTGTTTGTTTCTAGCTGAAGGCGTCTCGTCTCATCTGGTAATTGCATCTTACTATCTCTTGATATTTTCTTTTTCATTGATGAAAATTGAGATTGTATTTTTGATGTATCATGTTAAGTATAATCATTTGACTCGACACAAAGTTTTATATGTGTTCTAAATTTTCGTAGAATTTGATTGAGAAACAAGTTTTTAATGATTGTGAGTTTACTGTAACAATTGAGAAATGAGATAGTAAAGATAATATAATCGATAATGATTATTTTGATATTTCTTTTATAGAAAAATTTACAAAATAAGATCATGTTGTAACTAAATTCGCACCATTCCAAAATAAAATAAAATACTATATTTATAATGAGACAGAGATATTACTATTAACCAATCACATGGGGCTTAGAGATAGTTAACACAGGTCAACCAATAGAAAGAAGGGTATTCAAGCAGAAAATACATAAATGAGTGTATTTAGCATTTGTAGACAATTATACGGAACAATACAGCATGAGATAAGGGTCTGAAGAAGATTACAGAAGGATTCTATCAGGTTTCAGAATTGATGGAATCATAGGACTAAGCCAGTGGAGAAGATATAAGGACTAGTGTTCCAAACCGCAAGCATTGAGTTCTATATGTATACTGTATGCTAATTATTGAGTCATACATTTTTACTATTGTTTTTTCAATGGATATGCTCTCTTGGATTAATTGATTTCTATGAAATGACATCTCCAAATGATTTTTGGGAAAAAAAAAATATCATTACCTATCCACCATGAATGTACGATCCTTGGATCAAGAATAGGATTCTATATGAAATCGTTCATTCATATTCCATCAACTGACAAACACCATTTTCCTCATTCCGAAAAAATAGACAATTTCATTTCGGGGTTCACTCCATCAATCCAAACGCTACTTAACATTGGAATCGATCACTTCACAATTAGTTGTGAGCAATACATACAGATCTTGACGCACCTTACATCATTTGAACTAATGATCTCACTCATTGCCCATTGAACAAGAATAGCCAAGTAAATATCCGATCCAAGAAAAGTATTTCCTGTTGAAACATTTAGACCCTACATATCTATGTACAAAATTCATATGAATTTTGATAAAAAAATAATATAAAAAAATATTTATATGACTAATCACATAATTCCTTATATTTGACTAGATCATTGGATTCGATAATCAATAATTAAGTTTAAAAACTCAATTTGGGAAAAAAAATTAATCTCAATCATTAATTTAAAGATCAAACAATATATATTTTATGATAAATAGATTTACTAGAAGGAATGAAAGAAAAGTTTGTGAAATATACAATTGCAAAAACATAAATTTCACATTTTTCATATGGAAAAGAGAAAGGGTAAGAAACAAACACATTTTAAAGTCGATCAGATTTGGCTTTTGGCTTGGAGAAGGAACCAAAACAAGGAGAGGCTTTACACAACCATTCTACTTTTACCGCCTTGATATGAGATATGATGAAAATCATACCATCGTACAAGTTGTATAAGTTTTGATGATTTGAATCCATAAACTTGGCACTGATCAAATTTATAAACGATCCTGCAGACCAACAACATAGGAGCAATTCGTGCACGAGCCATTCATTATCATACTTAAGTTTACACTAAAAAACACTAAAATTCCAAGTTTACTAACAAAAAAACATCACAATCTAACAATCCAAACTATGAAAACAAAACAAGGCGAAATAAAAAACTGGGTCCGAAAGAGCAAGTCTTCAAATATGATCACCGAAATACAAAAATTCCTTAAAAGTGCACGGCACGCATTTAAAATAGACACTATAGAGCAAACAGTTTCCAGGAATCAGAGAGATCTTGCAGTTGAGTTCTTCAAACCTGCAAAAAGATCCATCGTCCAATTATAGACGAGGTGCTACGCAATGTTTAGCATTCTTATCGCGACTTCAAGTGCTCCTCAAGAACATGAAGAGCCTCAGATTCCTCGCCATAATCCTGGAGAAAAAAGGAACATCAGCTTGGTTTTCCATGCTAAGTATACAAATAGCAAAAGAATAACCTACGCATTGACTTGAATAAGTAAAAGTACCAATCACAAATTAGTCAGCCATATGACAAAAATCAAGTTCATTCGGCAACAGAAACACATGAGTAAGAAGAGGCCACAGAGAAACAATAGCCAAAACATGAGACTGCATAACCACTGGTGCTGTGGTGGCTTGAAATGTACCTTAACAACTACACAGGAGCAGCCAACGACCTTCCGGGCCTTCCCTTCTGAGTCAATCTTGCACAGCTACAGCGAGAAGAGAAAACATAAATACACGTTAAATTCATGACAAGTAGACTTCTAGAACAACTACTTGTTACAAATCAAAAAACCACATCCCATGAATTCATGATGGTACTTGTTTCAAGCGTCTTCTCTGACAAGTTTAAAAGTAAACATATGTAAACAGTAGATCTAAATCTCATAATCAATGCAATCCACTTACCCCGACCCACTCGCCAAGAGTTTTGGCAGAAGCAACTGTGATCAGATTGATGTTATGATCTTTGCAAAGCCCTATCACCAGCTTCTTATAATCTTGCTGATCACAGTCCTCAGCCAGCACACAGAGCTGAGCGGTATGCTTCTCAATAGCCTTGGCAGCCTCGTGGAGTCCACGAGCAATGCCTCCATAGGCACGGGATTTCCTCAAGCAAAGCTGCAAAGCTGTTTCGTGATCCATCTTCTCCCCCAATAAAGGAACGGGTGTCTCCGCAACAACGGCAACTTCTTCTCTGAAAGTACAAAGCATCATGTTCAGATGATCTCAAAGACATAAAAATTTGAAGAAGAACGAATCAACCAAACTTCATGAAAAGATCACTTATAGCGGAATACCACCACAAAATTAAGCAATAAATACCCATAACATAGTACTCACTCCGTCCTAAATAGATTGCACTATTTTGACCGGGCACATGACGATAGAAAGCTTAACCGATATTCCGGGAGTATCAAACGTTATTTTTGTGAGAAAATGTCGTGAAACATTAATGATAGTAAACGTTGCGTACTATAACCGTTGGTCAATTGACAATTTAAATCGTATCGTTTGGATGAGTAACAAATCTCCTTAAATTGCATGTTGAATAGTGCATAAAGTTATAGGACGGAAGTAATAAAAGCTAGTGCCAGCATATACACCAACTTCTCTTGGTACAATAAGACATGTTGCAAAAGCTGAGCTCATAGGATCAACAAAACAATATACATAGACTAAATCTAAAAAACCAATTTGGTGAAGGGTAAACCAGATCATGAATATCAAAAGCAAAGAAATCCTAAGCTAGAGGACTTGATAACAGTGTCTTCAAACTTCAAGAGTTAGCAAATCCCAACTACAGGCACGATATTTCTCCACCATCACCGAATGCAATCAAATCGTTCGATTACTACCCCTATTACAATTATGCCTATCTCTCATGAAAGAGATCGATTTGCTGCAACACTCGAACCCTTTGAAATTCACTTACATCATTTCATTCGATCAAAAAGTTTCGAACTTGACAACAAATAACTACTCAAGTACTCTTAACACTCCATTTTTCAATACACGAGCACGAACCATTAAAGAAATACACCCAAAATTGCAACTTTAATGGATTTGATAATGAAAAAACAAATTCATACCCAGACATTGTTGAATGAATCTGATGAGTAACTTCTCTCCTGAATTCATCAACAAACAAACAATTCAATCAAAAACAGAGATAACAGATGGAAATTAAACACACACAAAATCAGAACGATGGAAAAATTGAAACAAAATCCATGATGGAACCTGCGGTGATAATCTCTTTCTCTGCTTCGGCTAACAAGGTTTTACAATGATCTTCGAAGAGAGTGGCGGCAGTTGCTCATATAGCGGTGGACTTTTGTAAAACCCTAATCGCATACTTAAAATGACAATTTTGCCCCTTCAATAGTTGTTCAAATAAAGATTCATTTTTGGTGAAACAACAAACATAAAAAAAAAAAAAAAGACATTTAGTCGAAAAATATACCAAAAACTAAAATTTACCAGGAAATAATATTCGTTTGATTCTCCCATTATATCAGTGCAGCATTTACTAGTGATTTTTCTAGTGATTTATCTATATGTGTTGCAAAATGGGTTTGAGATTTTGATCTGCGGTTCCTTGTAAAGTACTGCGATCAAAGAACGTATCTTACCATAATGGTAAAAAAAAAAAGAACGTATCTTACCTTGAAGGACTTGAAAGCCACAGTGAGTGTTGCGATCGAAAACACGACGAATCCAATCAGATAGGCTTAAAAGGTCATAGGGTCTCTTCACATGGCTGGATGATCGTTTTGCCTTAGTTTTAAGCTCAAATTGTCCTGTTTTGAATCGAATGTGTTCTTGAACTTCTCCAAATAAAGGAATTCGCATCAAAAATCTCCTTCGCAGCTTCCTCTCCAATCACTAACCTGTCGAGATTCCAGATTCTTCCAATGCACCAACTACTATTCCTCGATAGAACAATCATCATGGCTAAGTTGAAAACCAGAGTTCTTTAGTGCAAGACAAGAGATGCCAGCACCATCGCCTTAGCCATATAACTGAAACTTCAGCAACTGTTAAACTTCAGGTTTGCGTTCTGAGCTGAACCTTTCTTGCCATTTTTGCACAACAATGCGTGCCGTTCAACAATATTTATGTAGATAGTCTGGAGTATACCAAATAATAGCACACAATACAGATACACGAATACTCCATGAGAATGATATGCAGACATGCCATGGTCATGTCTCCTGAATTTGTATATGACAATGGCAAACATAGCCTGTTTGTTCTCTTAGTAGCTAGTATCATATAGCAGAACTGCTTCTCTTGACTGTGGCATTATCCAACATGCCTGACTTCGAAATGGAACTACCGAAAAAGAGTAACAGCCTTCCAGCTCCAGCCACTCTCAGAACAAATTTTCCTCAATCTGAAATTCCAGTAAGAAATTCCATCTAAAGCAATCAATCTGTGTCCAATAAAGAGATCAATCACATTGAAAAAACTGCAGCTACCATTTAAGTAGAGATGATAAACTGCTGAATACTGATACTTTGCACCTTCATTCAATATATTCAAGACACATTTACACTCTATCATGAGGGGAAAAAACAAGAGCTCCTTGAGTCGTAGACATAAACTAGCCCCTTGTCTTGAAAGGATCAGTTTGTGGGAGGGAAAACGGACCTCAACTAGAACTATTGTCTTCTAAAAGTCTTTGAACTCTCTTCTTCGCACAGTATTGCCTATCGAAATGCTTCACCTGCAAAAAAGGGAAAATGTAAAATATATAAGCTCTACCAATTTCAAGGACCCTGAACCAGAAGAAGTAAGGTTGTGAGAGACGTACAACACATCTACCGAAGTCTCTGCCTTGTACTTAAGCAAGAATTTAGGTGTATGCCAGAATGTGAAGGTGAAATCAAAGCAGTACTCATGTCTCATTGCATCCAACTACTATGGATGTAAGTGGACACTTGAAGTGCTTTTTAGAACAATTACAGTAGTCACACATCTATTAATTTTCTCCTCCCAAACAGCGTGCAAATCTTATTGCCCAAGAAGTCGTGCATAACCAAGCAAACAACAAAAATAATTAGGGCTTGTAGTGACTTGTTCAAAATCAGCCATGATGGCTGATTTTTTTTTACCAAAACTAGAAAGATTCCATGGAATCATGAATGTAGAAGATTCCACACAATCTTTCCTTATTTGGTAAAAAAATCAGTCACCATGGCTGATTTTAAATCAACCCCATTTTCTGAAATAATAATGCAACAGACATGAAAACCAAACTTTAACCTGCAGTTGCACTTTGAGATGCACAAAATCAGAATCTAACACATTGTTTGGTATAACTCCTCCTTTCACTTTTTTTTGTCTCTAAAAACTATCTGGTGTTGTTTTTCTCTTCCACGGAAGGCATGGAATCAGAAAAACCAAACATGATGGTTTGGTTTCCATTTTTTAGATTTGATGTGCATAAACACCTAGTACTATTTAACAAGAACAGCGTGTTCTTGTACTTCAAGAGACAAACAAGCGAAGTCTATCACACTGCTTAATACAACTTCAGTGTTTTGCATTGTTTCTCTCAGAACCATGTGGTGTTTCATCTTCTAATATACAAGAAATAGATACATAGAACCACACCACATTGTTTGCAGTTTCGTCATTATGTTATCCTATGATCTCTGGCTCCGGAATTCCGACCAGTTTTCTGTTTCTGATTCAGTTTCAATTCTGTAATCACATCATTGACGAAGCCCTAAACATCCAAAACTCATCAACATTTCCATACACTTGCCAAAGAAACGTCACCAAACATCAATTCTAAAAATCATTCATGATTCAAACAAGATCCATCATACACACCGGTCTCAAACCCTAACACAAGTGTGATTATCTTCCACAAGAAGTTCACACCAATCACCATTCACACTTCACAGCAAAACAATCAACCAATTAACCACTCAAAATCACATAATCAATCGATTCAATTCAAAGCAACTCACCCAAGTGGAAAGACAACTCTTCTCGAAATAATCCCTAGCTTTCTTGCAATCCACCGATACAACAGCACCACCGACGCCACATCCGTCGGTTTGTTCCTCGATCCCTCCAAACACTCATAGAACGCATCTCTCTCCTGCTCATTCATCCATCCACCAAATTCAACATTATCAATCCCCAAATATCCAACAAAATCCCAAATCAGAAGTTGAAAAAGGAGAATCGAGTGAGAAAGTGAATCGGTAACCTTGTAGCATGATTTTCGAGCGGCTAAGAAGACGTCGAGGTAGATTTTGTCGCGCGGAGCTTCGATCGCCGTCGCCATTGTTGGAATGGTAAACAAGCTTCCAGGACCTTCACAGTGATGGTGAAGAGGGGGAAGAGGGTTTGGGCTGGGCCGTTGGGTTTTCTTGGGTGGCCTGCTTTGAGTTTGGGCCAAGGTTTTCGGTCCGTTGGGTTTGGGGTGAAAGAGGGTATTGGGTTCTTGGGAGATAGGAGTATGATTTGGGCTGAACCGATGAGTCTGTTTATCAAAATAGGCACTCCAGGTCTAGAGTTAGGCTTATTGAAAGGGGCCGTCCTTTGAAACCCTTTACATTAAACAATTATAATCGAGATAACTTATAAGTTAATTCGATGATAAATAATCTTTTTTAAAATATGCGAGCAGTGGTTCGATTATAGGAGCAAGACTAGGTATATTGTCTTCCATAGATTTACCAAAGCAGTCCTCTCTAATGCCTAAATCAGTTCGAGCTTACGGAAATTAAGGATGTTATGCCTCATTTGGAAATGAGCCTCTCGATCATAGGCACAGTCATGCTTATGTATCACCCATTTTGTTCTCATGTCTAACTTCAGAGTGAAGTTTGAGTACATTGGAGCGCGCTCACACTTTTCCAAATGAGTTTCTCATCATAGCCAAGCATTGCCTCGCTTCTCTATATTGTTCAAAGGGAACATAAATGTGAACATTGAAGTGGAGTAGAAGGTAGATGCATATATGTTCTTTAGCAATAAACCTTTGAGAATGATGGCAAAACACATGCAGAATTTTGTTGAAGGAGAAAGCAGATCCCTTCCTTTATAGTTGTTGACTGACTCGACTCTATCAATTCATTTTGTGATACGGTTGGTACCTAATATTTGACGGAAATAGAAATGAAGAAAATGATGGTCACAAGTCGTGACCATGCCCCTGTTATTTTGTCCCAAATTGCTAATCACCCTCACTCCTCATCCCCGATGAGAATATTATCATTCACACTGTTATTAGAATCGGATCGGACATCGATTTGATCGAAATTTCAGATCAATATATATAATTGTTTAAACTAGTGATTTGATTATTTTAATATTATTTTATTTATATTAATATTAATATATGATTTTGAACAAAATATATATTTATAAGTATTATATAAATTAAAATATCCGGTTCAACCCATCGGATCCAATTTTAACTCTCAAGTCCCGTCCCCACACCATACATCTTATCTTAGCCAACCCACCCCACCGGGCCAACCACACCGGTCAGGGATAGTTGTGGAATTAGAAAAAAAACAACTTCTAAGGGGATGTGTGATGTGTACTATTTCTTCCGAGCATCAAAGAAAACAACTTTCGATGTGTACGATTGATGTGACGTAAAAATTGATATATATATATATATGATTAAGTAAGTTATGTATTTTAATTTAATATATATTATAGCACGATCAAACGTAATTTGATAAAAAATAAAATTTATATTTATATATATAAAATAATATAAAATATGTATATAGATCATTTTTATGCGACAAACCAAATATTTCGGAGGTGATCAGCAATCCTATTCTCGGTCGCTTACGAGATGCCAATTTGATTTGAACCACAAACATTGATGACAAAACAACAAAATTAAGTTTCTACTGCCGTCAAGAACATGGAATACAGATACGTCAGCGATCAAGAGGATCCAATTTGATCCGATCCAACGATTGCAAATTGGATGCAATTATTAGCAGTTCTCCTATTGTCCCAAAAAGTTTTTCGATGTCTTTATCATGATTAATTGTATATTTCCCCTGGCAGTATATCTTCAAGATTGTACACATAAATAATTCGTAATGTACGTTTATAACCTTATACGTCCACTCAAAACTGTGACTAAAATTTAAATCCTTATGATAGAAAAATGAACACCTTGTTATAATATAATATACTCCCTCCGTCCCACTCATTTTGCATCATTTTACTTTATACGCATGTCGATGTAAAATTTGACATGCATACAACGACGATCAATATATGTGGAATATAGATGCGTATAAAGTAATACAAAATAGAAAAATGTTGCAAAATGTCACAAAATACGTACAAAAGAGATTTATATTTATGCGTATAAAAATAACATAAATTATGTTTATGTTGCAAACACATGATGGACGGAAGGAGTAATATAATTGGATAAACATGTACAATGGGATAAATAGGAATAATGTTGCGTATACATAACGTCAAATAAATAAGGACGAAATCGATGACGTCAATAGTTGCATAAACTTTTGTTTCGTTGTAAAGTATTTGTTTTATTGGGACATTTTTCACTATGAAGTAACCTCCTAAGATCTTTTATTAATACAGCTATAACCGTTGTATTTCAAAATCACTTTTGAATAAAAAATCAACAATTCTCCTTATTTTCTTTCGTTTCAAATCATATCTTTTATAACACGCTATCAACATGAAACTCTAATCAATCAATTGAGACAGGTAGATCTTCCTTTTCTTGATTGACACCAACTTATAGCTTTCATATACAACGTATGTTGAGATCGACGTGAGCAAACGTTGTTCATGATATCTAGTGTTGAAAGCTCAACTTAAAAATCCTTGGGTACATTTTATCTTCAAGCATTCGTAGAGCCAAATGATTTTTCGAAAGTTGCACTTTATGCATAGCAAACTTGTTTTCCTCAGAAGCATGTCATGATGTATCAAAAGTCGTTCATTGATGTAAACAAATTATGACATGAAAGATTAGGTCACCCATGAGTAAACATGATGCGTAAAATATCAATATCTCGTGGCCTTCCTTTGAATGACTAAAACATCCATAACAATCATGCCTTATCATGTACTGCTTACTCGCTTGAAAAAATGATCACAAGGCCATACACCTTAAAGGTTGATATAGAGTTCTCCTTTTTTTTAATTCAAGATAATATATGTGGGTCAATTCACCCATCATGCGGGTCACTTTGAAATTTCATGGTGCTAATGGATGGATTAATTAAATGGTTTCACGTCTATCATTTTTCCACAAAGAATATGGTCTTCGCACGACTGCTCGCTCAAATCATAAAGTTATGAGTACAGTTTTTCGGATCACCCAATTAAATAATTCGACTCCATAATGCAGCAGGTATTCCACATCATAAAGTTAACTTCACGTGCATTCAATGAGTATTGCATTACAACCTGTATTAGTGTTGTATATCCTGCCTCATGTGCACGCACAGAATGGATTGTTTGAGTTTTTCATTACAACACTTTAATGGATAACAGGGCCTATGCTGCTTAAAACAAAGCCGTCAATAAGCACTTGGGGACATGTTATATTGCATGCAACATCACTTATCAAATGGAGGCCTTCTGCACAATATCAATATTCAGCGCATCAATTGGTGTTTCTTCATGAACCTGATATTTTCTAACGGTTTTTTTTGAGCTATTTATGTTCCTATAGTACCCTCACATAGGATCAAAATGGTTTCACAATGAAGGCTCAGAATATACATCAGATATGATTCTTCATCTATTGTCGGGTATCTCGAACCCTTAACCTCGTTCACAACGAGATTTTATGATTCTCGCTTTGCTAAAATAGTCTTCCACGTATTAGGAGGAGAAAATAAAGACAAAGAAAAGAGTTTATCCAAGGATCCAAAGGGATAACTTGAAGGACTTCATTATTGTTGTACATCGATCCTCACACAAATAAAACTGAACTAGAAGTTCAGAAGATCCTTGATATGCAAAAAATTGCAAATCAAGCGCTTGATGTATTTGTTGACTCAAAGAAGGTAATAAAGTCTCATATATCTATTTTGAATATTCTGGTAAGGATTGAGATCTCAAAAGATGGATCTGTACTTAAAACTATAGAAGAGTCCCAAGTACGCCAAAAGTGCGGAAGACCTATTGATGTAAAGGATACAATCCCTAGGAAAAGAAGAGGAAAACTATATGATACTCCAAACAAAAGTACAGAACCTCTAAAGGAGGTTGATGGAACCCCTAATGTGAGTAATCAAAACATTGTCTCGAGAACAATCGCTTAAGAATAAAAAAATCTCGATATGTTGCACTTCTAAAGATGAAGTATGATATCGAGATCGAATCAAAATTACTGATGCATTTGTCTACCATGCATGCGGCTCATGATGTTGAGCTTATTTCCGACAAGGATTTGGAGCCTTGAAGTATAGATGAGTATAGATAAACAAGTGATTGGAAAAAGTAGAAAAAAGCGATCAAGGTCGAGCTATAATCGTTCGAAAAGCGCAATGTGTTTTGGGTCTATAGTCCTAACTCCAGAACACATTAAAGCTATTGGTTACAAATGGAGGTTTGAGCGCAAATGCAATGAAAAAAATGAAATTGGATGGTACAAGTCACGACTCGTTGCCCAATTATTCTCACAAATATCTGAAATAGATTATGAACAAATTCTCTTGTGATGAATGGAATTATGTGTCGCTTCTTGATTAGTATCACAACCAAAGAAGACTTGAATATGTATTTTATGGACGTTGTTACGACATACCTATATGGCTCATTAGATGCCGATAATCACATGAAAATCCCTAAAGGGTACAAAATGCCAAGTTCATTGATGCCACAAAATCTTTATTCGATTAAGGTACATCATTTTTTATACAGATTAAAACAACTCGATCGAATATGGCATAATCGATTCAATGAATATCTATTACGAGAAGAGTATGTGAACAATAAAGTTTGTCCATATGTATTCATCAAGAATTCGATTAATGGTTTTGCCGTAGTCATCGTATATGTTGATGATTGAATGATTGAATATAATCGGTAGAACCAATATACTTAAAGGAAGAGTTCGAGATGAAAGATCTCGGCAAAACAAAGTTTTGGATTGGTATATAGGTGGAAAAACCTATCAACAGGGATCCTTATCCATCAATCGACATGTACAGAAAAAGTTCTCACTCCATTCAGGATGGGCAAAAACCCAACCATTGAACACACCCATAGTGCTCTGTTTTCTTGATGTCAAGAAAAATCCATTTCGACTTAAGGAACACAATGAAGATCTTCTAGGCCGTTAGATGCCTTATCTTATTGCTATTGATGTACTTATCAAATTGTACAAGGCCAGACATTTCTTTCTCGATCAATCTGTTGACAAGATTTAGCTATGCACCTACTCGTTGACATTACAATGGAATCAAACACATCATGCGGTATTGCGCCGGACGATGAACATGAGATTATTTTATTCTCGGGATTCTAAATCTGATCTCGTCGGGTATGACGATGCTGGATACTTATTAGATCCACACAAGATCCGGTTTCAAATGAGATATGTGTTCACATACAATGACGTAGTAATATCCTGAAAATCCACAAAGTAAGACCTCATTGCCACTTCTTCAAATCACTCGGAGATCATCTTTATACACGAGACCAACAGAGAACCTGTATGGCTCAAATCGGTGATCCAGCATATCCAACAATTGTGTGGAATATTTGGTATCGAAACACTGGCTGTGATCTATGAAGACAATTCCGCTTGTGTTGCACAATTCAAGGAAGGTTTTATAAAGGGTGACTGAGCGAACCACATCAATCCTAAGTATTTTTATACTCACGATCTTCAAGACGAAAGAGTCATCCATATTCAGCAGATCTAATTATGCAATAACCTATCTGATCTATTTAACAAGGGGCTTCCCAAATCATCTTTTGAGTAGTTGAGGTATAAGATCGGTTTGCGGCCTCTCAATCAACTTTTGGGATAAGGTAATGTGCACTCCAGGGAAAGATTTTACTCCTTTTCCTTTTGTCAGGTTAATATTTCCAATGGATTTTTTTTTACAAGATTTTAACGAAGTAGTCGCTAACACCCGACTATTGCTCATATTATTTAAGAGTGATAATATAATATAATATATGTGGATAAATATGAGTATTAGAATAGAATAATATTATGCATACATAATATCAAATAAATAAGGACGAAATTGATGACGTTAATAATTAAATAAATTTTTATTTGATTGTAAAATATTCGTTATAACGAAACGTTTTTCATTATTATGAAATAACCTCCTAAAATCCTTTATAAATAAGAATATATTCGTTATATTTCGAATCACTTTTGAATAAAAAAACAATCTTTTTTCAATTTTCTCCAAAATCATATCTTTTCCAACCCACATCTATATAGTATACGCCCATTTCGTGTGGTCAACCTTTGCAACCATGTGAGGCCGTAAACAGTGGAACATGAAATCAAAAGGTGCCAAGTGTGGATTAAAGACGGCCTTGTATTCTTATATAAATACTAGTAGTATATTTTTAAATATAACAAGCCAATCTGTACAGATAAGGTATGCATGCATGCAATAATGTCACTGTACTGTTTTTATCCGCAGCTGGCTTTATTGACCAGGCCTTTTTCATGATCAACCTATGGAGTGTCACACTTTTTTTTTCATAAATGGGAACGTTTATGAAATACGTTTCGTTGTAACGAATACTTTACAATCAAATAAAAATTTATTTAATTATTAAAGTCATCAATTTCGTCCTTATTTATTTGATATTATGTATGCATGATATTATTCTATTCTAATACTCATATTTATCCACATATATTATATTATATTATCACTTTTTTAATTTTACCCTAACTAATGTCTGATCATGTGTTCTAAGATATAAATAATATTAGGGACATTTATATTCGAAGTTAACTCTTCAACAGGTAGAAAATTAAGTCGTTTGTGTTCAAGCCGAAAAGACGATAATGAGCGAATTTTTGGAAATATTAGAACAAGTCTTATCATGAATTAAAAAAGATGTTATTTTTATTAATTTGATATCAAATGAAAAAAACAATGCTCTAATCATGAGCTAAAAAATATATTATTTTTTAGGATGCAAATAATAATATTTGAGTACATGATAATTAAAGTTTATGATTTTGGTAGAATGGGTCGTTAATCACAAAAATAAGCTAGTAGTACTCCGTATAGGTTATCTTTGTTTGTACTCAAAACCCATGTGGCAGACAACGCCAATGAATTGAGAATTAACATTCCCTCCAAGTTGGAGAATATAAGCTACAATTGTTTATATATGGAGCTTTTTCCACTCAAAAAGGCTACAATATTTTTCATATTCTTGGGGAGAGAACAGTGTTTCTCCTTTGCGAGCCCTAGCTAGCACCCAAGTTTATAAGGAGAAATTTTGATGGAGTCGCTATTTTTATGGTTGTATGCGTATAATATATTCGAAAATATATGATTGATTTAAAATCAACTAACATGATTGATTTTATATTATAAAAAAATCCTATCAAGATTATGTTTTACACAATCACTGTTATAAAATCAGCACCACAAATCCTAATATATTTTGGTTATTCGTTAACTTTGTTTAAAGTTATGAAATCCAAAATCAATAACAAAAATTAAAACATCAATAATAAAAATTAAGTAAAATTTATTGATTAAATATCTTTTCGTAGAGAAAATCTTAAATGTTGCACAAATGAGAAAAAAAAATGAAAATTCACAAGTTTTCTTTTCTTTAATTCTTGTTGATTGGTTTTCTTTCCTATTTAATCCCTAAGCCTATTTTTATCTCCACCTCAACCACTACCTCTATCCTACCGCCGTCGAAATCTGACCATCGATGTCGTAATCTTTGTTGGAATCCGACCACGTAGTTGGAATCCGACAAATCAAAATCCAGTCACGTTGTCAGAATCTTCGTTGGAATATGAAACAAAATGCTAGAATTATATGAAAACAGAGCGTACTAATAAAAATGAAACAGAGCGGTAGTAAAAAAAAAAATTGAGCAACAGTAAAAAAAGAGTTGCAATACCAAAAAAAGGTAGAGCGCCTTAATAAAAAAACAGTGCTTCTTCATCATCTTCTTAAGAAAAGATGATGAAAAAAGAGAATGAAGTATTATAGTAAATTATATATTTGAAATTTTAATTCCGTATTTATAATTTTGTGATTATTTTTGAAAAGATATAGTTTTGCGTTATTTGTTTAAAAATATTTTGTTTTCCGTCATTAAAATTAAAGAATAAATGAAAAAAATGATATCAGATATGCTCTCGGTTATCTACGATGAAGGATTGAAACATGCTAGCTCCTACATAGTAATAGATGATTTCTACCTAGTATATAGCTAGGCTTTGTATCATTTATCTTTGGACCCATTTATATCCAAGTAAGACCAAGAAAAGAAACCATAGAAAAAAGAAAAGAAAAAGATAACGGTCAAAACGAATTCAAGGTACAGCACATGCACTTGTTAATTGCAACAGCGACTTTGTCTCGAATATCATAACTTCAATTTCTTGTTTTATTCGAAACCGAAATTTGTACTGGTAGCGTCCCTGCTCATTATGCTCTCCCCAGCTATGTAGCCTGCTATTGTCCCCCTTTCACACATATAAGTACACATTGGCCCACTTTTGGTGAATGTCATGATACTACAATTTGTGACCTTAATTTGCCACTTTTGAATCTTTGAGAAACTACGCAAAAATTATGTTTGATTGAATTATTATATGGGTTAAAATTTTGTCTCGATTAATCCATTGACCATATCATTATATTTTTTTATGGGATTAAGGAAAATTGATTCCTTTAAACCTTATTTGATATATTGAATAAAATGAGATTCAATCATTAATCTTGCTAATTCCACAATAAAAAAAAAATGGCACCGTGATAATAAATCCGGGATAAAAATTTTATTATCAATTTCATCTCCCTTCATTGTATTGTCAATCCCATTCATCAGGATGAGTTTTTTAACATCACAATTCATCCGTTGTCTTTCACTTAAAGGCTTGATTGTCGCTTGACCACTAACCTCGCACGTTCCCCATCCCTGACCGTCGTTCGACATCCGACTCTCATGCATCACCCACATCCGACTGTCGCCCATCGGAGCACCGTTGACCGCCAATTGTAAATCGCCACCCGATGGCCTACAACCGATCCTCACATGTGTCCGATCACTACAAAAAACACACAATTAACGATCGATTTGGTCGATAAATCAATGAGCAATTGAAATAAAAAACAATAGCTGAATTAATGATCGAAATGAATTTTGGGAACCTACTATTTCTATTTCAGATATAGGAACTGGATTTTGGAAATGAAAGACTTTTTATGAAATTTTGGTGTCATTAGGAGTCTTTAACTGTTTGTTACCCCGTAATTCAATCCTTCGTGTATTGGTTGAAAAATGAGATGACTAATGGTTTAGGGATAGGCATAGCGATACCATATAGGATTTGTTTTCTCCTTGTCAAAATGAACCCTAACTTGAATGTAATAATTTTCTTAACCTCCTAGCTTCTCATACCCTAACCTCTTAAATTTGCAATGTATTGATTTTCTTAACCCTAATTTCTAATTCATTTGATTTTAATTGTTTTAATTATTCTATTAATTTAATTATTTGGTTGGTTGATTGATTAGGGTCGATTATTGGTTATTTTGTTTAACTTGATTGGTTTGGGCGCTTGGACTATGGTTTGAGTACATTTGGATTGATCAATTAGTAATGAATTTTCTTAACCCTAATTTCTAATTCATTTGATTTTAATTGTTTTAGTTATTCTCTTAATTTAATTATTTGGTTGGTTGATTGATTTGAATTGATTATTGGTTATTTTGTTTAACTTGATTGCTTTAGGCACTTGGACGATGGTTTGAGTCCCATTGGATTGATGAATTAGTTGTGAATTTTTTACATAGGTTCGGGTGTTGATTTTGATGATGATTTTAGGAGATGGAGTTGGATGATGGTTTCTGGATGAGGTTTGAATAATTTGTCAGTTGGACTGATTATTGAAAAAATATTTTTGAGCAAATGTTAGAATAGGCAA
>LIEC01012281.1:0-16332 GCA_001925005.1 Drosera capensis
ATAAATGTAATTGTTGCATTGGTGTAGACTGGAATCTATGGAAAATAAGAGATCGGTTTAAGAAAAAACACAAGTACTCGGTATACAACAGAAGAACATGATGCAATGTGTATTTTAGATTAATATTATCCAACACAATTTTCCAAATATATCTAAAGCCTCAAGAAAATATCAGTAACAAATCACAACAAAGTCGTGAGCAACGTTAGATAGTTCTATGCATACAAGATTTGATTTGATTTGTCGTGCCATTTTTTCAATAAACGGAAACGGACATGTTAAAGATTCGGCAACTTGATAACAAGAACACACTCGACAACAGTCAGCCAATATGCCAAACTAAACAATAATGGCATTGGCATTGTTCTCCACAATAGAGATTCGAATGCGGAAGGAAAAACCAGCAAACGATCAACAATGCCCGATAACAACGAAGCTCCAGTTCACTGGAACTGGAAAGATAAACTGCAACTTATACCTCATCATGCCATCACTGGAAACACGGAAATTCATACAAAGAGCCAGAATTTATTTCAAGGAGAAAGAACTGTGGTATTTTAGGTTATCGGACGGGTGATTTTAGCTTTGCAATGTTTCCGCAGGCAAAGACTATAAGTTTTTTGAACAGAAAAAAGGATCCTTGGCAAACAAATTACATGCCGGTTTTAACCCAACAGGACATGAAGAAAGGAACAATCGGAAGTCCAAAATTTACTCCACCCTCAGAGGAAAGTGAACGGGAATCTCCGGTCCAGCAAGAACCCGCACCATGGCAAACAATTCAACAACTTGCATGAAAGGCCGGTAACGAATTTCTTCAATATGTCCATTACTAAACGCCTGAATCCCTCCCAATCTTGTCTGGCGAGTTGAGAATTGTTCTCTTCAAGAGATGCAACATAATTTCAGGCTGTCAACTCATTGCCAGTTAGCAGACTAGCAGTCCAGCACAGCAAAAGGTGGTTTATGGCATGGCTCTTCAGAGAAGGCCAGGAACACAACTAATCAGCCCTAAGTTGCAAAATCTCCTTCGCTGTTCTACGCCGAAAATAAGGCATATTTTCCTAGAACAGCAGAAACATCCAGCTTGTCATAATAGTAAGAGAAAGCCAAAAGATTCCTAAGTTTTCCTTTAATAAACCGTAACAGCAAATAAAATAAGAGAGTAACCCAAAATACAGAAACTTGTGTATACTGTACAAAGTTAATTTTATCATGACTTGTATCCGAATAACGCTTTGGCTATTATCTTGCCTGCAAGGACAATAGGGCCAAAGCAACCTGATTGAGCCAAGCATCCAAACCAACAAACATTTCCTCAAGCATCTTATCGATGATTACTTGCATCAAACAACATTAAAACTTAGAAAGGAAAGAGACATGTTCTGCAACATGTTAAAAGTGTGGAGCTTCTACTCCCCTAAAACTTCAGGAAAATTAACTAATTATCCATAAGGACTTGCGAAGGTCACATTATTCGGATTATGCTATTTCTTAGGCACAAAAGATGGAAAAGTATCATCCATCACAAAAAGCAGCAGATGCACATTCAAGAATTTACTTTAAGAACAAAGAAACAAATTATAATAGGATTGGCTACATACATGGATACGACAATGCCATTATACAATCTTATGCAATGTCCTTGAGAACATGATACAATATATCATATTCACACTTTAAAGGTGTCCTTATATTCCTTTTAAGGTTTCCCCCTTCCCTTTTGAGTGAGACTATGTTCATTATTTCAAATTTTTCCCACAGATGCTTCAGCAAGTTAACGTTGGCATGCCTATTAACAGCTTAACCGTAACGAATTAATGGATATACTTTCACAATCCTCCAAGCTGTAAGCAAAACGAACTCTTCAACGTTCCACAAAAGATATAAAGTACCTGGCTGAACAGGAGCCCCAGACCCCTGCTGTAGAAGTCAGTGTATTTGATCATAAACATGCCACAATCAGACCTGTTCAGATGTAAACTTTTGGTCACACATAAAGTCCAGCGACAAACAAATACCAGATCAAAACATGGGGGATCAAGAAAGACCACCACCCAAAAAAAAAAAAAATGAAAAAAAAATTGTTCTACTCTACTTATTTCAGTCAGTGGAAGATTGTCCTTGCTCATATCAGCAATGACATTATACCTTAAAAAATGTTTATGCCCCTACACAGATATATTTTCCATCTGAAATCCATAGTTTGATTCTCTTCGATAAAGTATTATAATGTTTAAAATGAAACCCGTATGCAGATATATTTTAAGGGGATTATGGGGCTGCAATAATTACACTAATAGAAGCTGCAGCACTCACATGTTTAAAAGAATAACTGCTCTAATTTAAAATTTTAAAATTAAAAAAAAAACTTAATTTTTAAAAGTTTGAAAGAGGGACTGCAGCTTACTGCAGCCTCTTTTTTCCCATATTTTAAACAGTCTCCCATACTACATATTATTCAAAATAACACGTGCTCCTATAGAACTCCAAACAATGGTTGTCTTAAAAGTGGCCTCCTCAGAAAAAATGATTTGCTACTGATTGCATTCAGCATTTCAAGACCAAGAAGGAAAAAAAAAACCCAAACAATGGATGCCACAGACGAGTCATGCAGCGGTAACATAACTCCGTTGCCTCCCCCGATAACAGATTGTTGCCTTAAAAATAGGCAAGAATAATATGAAACTGTATGAGTGAACATACCCATTTTCCTGGTGAGGAAGGTCTTTGATGTAATCATAACTCCAGGAACTTACATCGATATCTTCTCCATTCTTATCCTTCACTTCATCAACATAGTATTTCGCCTGCCAGAGTAAGAACCAATTACCCACTTTAATACATATGTTTTTCGCCTGCAGCAGGCAAATCATGGTAACTGCTATTTCTCCGTCTGCAAAATAATTTCCACACTTCCTACCACAATTTTGTTTTTCTATTATTTAATGCTGGCTCCCTCATCAGGAAAAAAAGAGTTCATGGTATTATATCTCACATAAGCTTCCACAGTTGAAAGTTATCAATTTTCAAGTAAGAACCTAATCTAAGGAAGTGATACAAAAGGGCAACAGAAAAGAATGGACCATGCCATGGCGCAAAGGATGTAAATGAGTTTAGGCAGAAGATGGACCGATTATAATATAACCAGCAAGTAGTTTTTTCAAAGAGTGCAGCCCATATCAATCTTCTGTAATTAATCGAGAAGAAATACAATAGGATTTCGAAGTGTGCGGCTAAAGAGGAATAAAGAGGGGGAATGGTATCAACCAGTAAACCATTGGGCATTGGGCATCAAACATAATCAAGAAGTTACCACAAGATGTATACCAGTACTTTCAAAACTTTTGTATCTCTTCCTCCTAATGAATCGAGATACTGAAACTTCTGTTCTTTTTTGTTGATGATTGCTAAGCACCAATGGACCTCCTGGTGGATCGGAACAAATATCTGAAATAGAAGTATTCAAGCTGATAAATGAAAACCAGATTCATAGACAGAATCAAGCAAGTAAAAATAACAATAACAACTTTACTTTTTCACATTCGAGCAAGCCATATCCCAGTTTTCTTTGGGTTGTCCATCTACGAACAGATTTGTAATCATAGCCGCTTCTGCCGCCTATTAGCTGCAACCAAGTGAAGGAAACGTTTCAAATATTTGAAATTTGAACAAACCAAATCAAGCAAGAACAAACACACAAGCAACCAAGAAGTCAGAGATACTTGCTTTTTTCCCCGCGCTTTATCACAGAAAAGGATAAGGATCACTACTACAATCAGCCATAAGTAGCTCTAACTACCATACTGAACAATGGCAATGCTCTCAACTTCAACCACAAAACACAATTAATGTCTTCTTTTAGGTACAACCCTTGATGTACAAAAAGTGAGCATGTCTTCCATTTCATGGAAAAAACATTTTCATTCCTTTTGATGTTTTTGAACTCATTACACTTCAACTATGACACTAGTTGAGCTTTATGGTTTAAACCACAAAATGCATGGGTTAGAGAGGATTATAACATTCAGCCAAACCATACTCTACCTAACCAGTCAAACTGAGCACTCGTCACATGGTTTGCAGAACCAAACTAAGCCGGCCGGTTCAGGGGTGGACCGAACCGATTTTGGGGGATCCGATTCCGATTCATGGGTTGAATCAATGGTTCAACAGAATCGGTCCTAAATCGATTGAATCGACAAAGCAATTACCGGTTCACCCCCTTATCAGCCAGTTCATGACCGGTTCAACTAGTTGAATTAGTATATATAAAATATATATTAGCTGATGAGGTTGCCGATGATTCCCGTAACTCTAACTCGTCTGACGATGATAGTGGTCATAATGATAACAATTTTCCTATAAACGATATGAAGACGCCTGTCATTTTCTTTTTATTGAGTTTTGGATATCGCAGTAACACTTACTAACAAATATTTTCGTGTTTATGTTTGTTTATTCTAGTGTTTATCTTTCTTTTAATGATTTTAATTATTCTAACATAAAGTTATGTTCATTTTTATTTAAAAAAGGTACTTATTTAGTTTGATCTAAACCGCTTCTAAAAAATCGGATACCTCACAAGATAAGGCTTTGGAATCAGGTAAGGGGAGACTCTGTGCCGGTTCACTGATGGATAAGAAAGCTGGATAAAAACAAAGTTGCTAGAATGCCGGAAGGAGTTCGGTCCAATTCACACCTAAACCGATGAGCCGAATCAGTTTTCGAAATCCCGATTCCATTTTCGATTCCGATTCTGAAAACCTTGAAATTTATGTACTGCTATAGAAGAAAACAACACAAGCACATGAAACTAGTGTTTAAAAAAGTACCTTAAAAAAGAAGTTGATGATGTTAGTAGGGGACAATATCCATGTGAAAAGTTGATAAACGACATCGATATATATATATATATATATGAAAATATGTGACTGATTTTATACCATAAAAGAAAAGATTTGTGAAAAGATTTTGTTTCATAGAATCACTATTACATAATCTTCAACCCCACAAACCCTATATATATATATATGTGTGTGTGTGCATGTGTATATATGCTTATGTATATACATCTATATGTATATATATCTATATGCATATGTATCTATGTACGTATATGTGTATATGTATGTATATGTACGTACGTAGGTATGTATGTATATTTATACATATATGGACGCGTCGTTGGTGCTGCAAAAGACACCGTGGTGATTGATACAAACTGTACGTTGATAAATTTATAGGGGATTTTATATTTCAATATCCC
This sequence comes from Drosera capensis, assembly GCA_001925005.1. NCBI lineage: Eukaryota > Viridiplantae > Streptophyta > Magnoliopsida > Caryophyllales > Droseraceae > Drosera > Drosera capensis. The sequence continues at coordinate 5,270 of LIEC01012281.1, forward strand.
AAATTCTTTTTCTTACATTTTGCTCCCTTTAGTCTGTTTTTTATACATGTAACATTTTTTATAATATATCTTGTAAAACAACATACAACAAGTTCATGCTAGGGGGAGCAAAATGTAATGGATTCTTCAAAGGGGTATTTTTTCATAGTTTGTCGAAATGTATACTATAAGTTAAAAAAATTTATATTATAACTTGTTAAATATATACAGGTCAAATTTTAGGTAAAAAATACACTAAAAATTTAATTGTACACATTCATCAACTTATAATATAGATTTTTCAATTTATAATATAAAATCATCAACCTACAATATTTAGGGCAGCCAAAGGCAGCTAAGTAGCAACTTCAGCCATCAAAATATTATTTTGAATAGTGTCTTACGTAGGTTGTGTTTGTGATACTTAATAAATCAATCGGGAAAAAAAATGAACCACAACATACAAGAAATTTTGAATCATTAGAGATTATGTAGTTATCTCTTCGCTTATAAAATTTTGCCTTGGTGACATGGATTATAACAAATGTGATAATTTTTATTTCCTTTAACATTTTTCCTCAACCATCTTATTTGCTGAACAATTATAAAGGGAAAACAAAATAAAAATAACAAAAAAAAAACACAACTCAAAATGATATTTTGATGGTTTGAAGTAGCTCCTTAGCTATCTTTTGCAGCACAAAAGCATTACCCATATATCGAAAAATTGGTTGTTTCAAAGTACACCTCTTCTTTCCGTGAAAGACATCTTGTTTTATTGTAAACTGCAGCTTAAAAGACAAAAAAATGATGCAGTTCACAATAGAACAAGATGCAGTTTACAACAGCCATGTTGGTTGCTGCTGTAGTAACAACGACGCAACCTATATATATAAGCATTATCCAACAGAGAGAATGAAAACTACATTTCAGTCGTTGATTCCATCTAGAATCTACTTTAAGTAGGATATGGGAGGCGTAAACATTAAATCTTATCTTTAATTTCAAACATATTTCCCAACTAAACAATTTGCCTGTGCACTGAATACTGCACAAAGAATGATGTTTGTATATATTTGACAGGTTAAAATTCTTGATGTTAAAATCCCTTGTATATTTACCTCGCTTTTGGTACGATGTAACAAAAACAAAGGAAACACAACACAACAACCTTAACCATAAAAGGAGGTATCTAATTATGTCATTCAGTAGTTATCCTGAAAGAACATTCCTGTTGCCAAAAATACATTCTGAGAATTGCATGCAGGCAATTAGTCAAATTCGCTTCTACACATAAATGCAGCTAATAAAATTTGGAAAGAACACAAATGCATGAATAACAGATTCAATGACCAATATCGAATGTACGTTGAAGAAGTGAAACTAATGCGCTCAGTATGTCAACGGGCAGGCAGCACCTAGATAAACTACAGCAAAGCGGCTCTTTCCTTACAAAAGACGTTATTGCAGAACTGACCTTTTTATAGAAAAACGTATTGAAGAAATGGCACTTCAAGAACTTCTTTGGGTCTCTTCTTTCCCTTTCTTTCAACAATTCCAGGTACAAATTTATGACCTAAAAACAGAGAGATGATTCACACATTAAAATCAGGGGCAATTTCAAGATCCGTTACATACCTATCAGTCACTTCAGTAAACTGGATATCTGACTTTCATTTTCTCAGAAACGAACGTCAAACAACTCATCTAAAATCTCAAGGATATAAAATATCAAGAATCACCTCATCATTCAACCATGCACCTGGTCTCAAGCATTGGACAAGTTCTCCAGTTATCTGAATGTTCGAACCCTCATGGGTCACCAAAACCTTCTTCCTGCTCAAGAAAAGGAAAGGAGATATAATACTTCAATGAAATTAGTACCAAGCAATAGCACAAGTGAAGACCATACGTGTTGAATCTAAGAGCCCGTGCAACATTTTCCTCGTCCTCCCTTGTGAGTGGCACAAAAAGTTCCCGTGAAGAATCCTGCCACCTCAAAGAGAACATCCAGACTTATAACAATGCAAAAGAAAGAATTCCAATATCAGTACAATCAAGCAGATACAGAATGAAAAACAAAGCTACCCCCTCCGGCTCTGGCTTCTTCACAAGCCGCAAAGATTGTAAAGAATGCAATTGTTTCTCTTCCAACATGATCTGAGCTTGTAAGCTGCTCAGTTTAGGATCCCTTCTTGCCGCGATATCGAGAAGTTTCCTATATGCAGGTGGACCCTTCACAACTTGTGCAAGATTCGTTAACCAGGAACCCAGCACTCTCCCGATAGACTCCACTATACTTTCTTTCTGAACTCCAACAGATGCGACCGGGACAACCTCCTTATCCACCACCTCACTCCCTGCCATCTGTGTGGTCTCCAACAACCCGACATTATCCCTTTCCATGTCATCATCTGAAACCACCACATATCCTTCCATCTCATCTACCACCACCCCAATTTCTTCAACACTAGAATCCTTCAAACCTGTCTTCTCCTTTCCCTTGCCCTCCACAACCTTCCCCCTTTCCAAGCCTCGAATCATCCTATGCCCACTCGCGTCCTTTTCATGAAATCTTCTCTTGATCATAAACCCATGCGCATCAACCTCATCAAGCCCATTATCTTTCACAACCACAATTTTCTTATCGACAGAATCCCTCGAACCCGCCTTCCCCTTCCCCTTTCCCTCCATACCCCTCCCACTATCAAAACCTCGAACCATCCCATACCTACTCGCTTCCTTTTCCTGAAATCCTCTGCTGAACTTAAACGAATCCGCATCAACCCCATCATCTTCCACCACCACAATTTCTTCAACACTACAATCCCTCCTACCCACTTTCCCCTTTCCCTTCTCCCCCACCTCCTTCACATTTTTCAAGCATTGAAGCGTCCCATACGCACTCGCTTTGCTTTCCACATATCTACTCCTAAGCGTATACCCAACCCTGTCAATTGTCCTTATCCCAACCCCATCAACTTGACCAGCCCTACCAACCCTTTTTCTCCCTACAAATCCAACCCCAAACTTCCTCGTACATGGCGCGATCGGCTCTCGTTTGAGCTCCTTCGCCACCGGGTACTTCTCCACCCTCGCCCACCCAGCACCCTTTTTCGAATTCATCTCAAAACTCGAAACTTTCTGCTTCTTCAACACACGGAAATCGATCAGCGATGAACAGGTGGTGTTCACATTGCTGTATTCGTCTGCCCTTTTGCGATTACTTGTTAATGCACCCATTGGAGAGGGAAAACACACTAGATGGGGAGTGAATTTGGGAAATTTAGATGGGTATTTGATGAAAGCGAGGATTGATTCAGACCCATTTGAGGCAGAGATTGACTGAGTCGAGGAGAGTGTGATTTGGGGAAGAATTTTGGGGATTCGCAGGGTTGGAGAAATTAGGGTTAGGGTTTGCGTGATTTGGGATTGCTGACTTCTTGTCAAATTGTAGGATAAGCTATGCTGTTGTCCCGTTATGTCACGAAAGTGCAACAGTTACAAGTTCAATAATTTGTCAAGACAAATTTATTTTTTAAAAAGAATAATCAAGTAATGTTTGTTTTATATCTTTATCAATATAATATAATTTGATCATACATTATTAATATAAGAACAAACTATATGAAACGTGTGTTGAATTATATTTTAATTTCTAGAAAGTCTGGATTTATTGTACTTATTTAATAAGTGTTAAAATAATATTTGAACTTCAAAGAGATTTTTTGATCAGTGTTAAAATAATATTTCAACTTCCAATGAGATAAAGTTTTTTTGAGTATTCTTTTTTTCCAATAAAAATTTTAATAAATTTATTTGGACTATAATTCACATATGTTAATTTTATACGTAATGATGCATTTAGCTTAAGAGTGTGTGAGAGGAAAAAAAGAAAAAAAAACAAAAAAAAAATGACGATGAGATGAATTGATATGATTTATGATAAAAAAATCACTCAGTTTTGATAATTTTGAAAAAAAAAACTTTCAAGCGAAAAGACATTACAATTATTACATAACGTTGTAATTATAGTTTTGACAAGATTGATGAAATACATTATTTGATCACTTATATACTCGAGTGCTTCCATATTAATCCTATTTCACGGATGCAATATTGGAGTAGCAAACATAGCATTTTTGTGGTAAGGGAAATCTTCTATTTTGAATGTGATGTCAGTGTGCACACCTCGACATTAAAATTTTTTTTATCACCGGCCGCCTGGTGTTCGGAAATGGCGTAGCTGAGGCTTGCTAAAATCCGCGGGACTTCTACGTTACGCTAGATGGACAAACAAGTGTAGCATATACTCAACTTCCAAAAAAAAAAGTTACGAACTATTAGTGCTATATAATGTAAAATACTCCATACAATTCTTCATCCCGTCACATTACCACTATTCAAGCTTGGTGCCCCCTTGAGGTCAATATAGAGAGACCAGAATAAACGACAGTGAGCAACTTGGGATTGGTTTTCTCCCATCACTCGCTAATGGAGCTGTCATACTTGGAGCCTAGCAAAATAACGTGACTTCTCTTCCATGCAGGATAAATGTGCAATTATACAAGCTGCAGAACAGCACAAACCCGCAAACACCCGCTCTGGAGCAGATCAGGGAGCTCGTCGAATAAGAGAGCAGTACGCCAACCCCAACCTTTCGGAGCTTTTGGCAAAAGATTACCAGCTTGTTTAAAACTTCCAAAGACCATGACTTCTCGCTTTGAAGGACATATCAACTGGGACAAAAAAATGAATAAATATCAAGTGATCAAAACAGCATCAGATTAACTTCAACTTTATGACAACGATAAGAAATGAACACGATTCAATGGCAATCGTGAGGGTTTTACTTTTACCTGATAACGTGCTGTAACTTTCTCACGAGCATCCACGTACATGTGTGCCTGATGAGAATTTCATTTTAGAATAGGGCATCTCAACCACTAAAAGATGCAGACCCAAATATAAAGAATGCCTAATTGAATACCTAAGAAGTGAAAAGCTCGTAACAATGACGCCTTTCAAGGCTCTCCATCAATAGAAGGGACGAGTATGGAAAGCTACCAGGCAATGATTACGCTCGCTTACCTTAACATGTGAAGCAAAAAGAGTGCTACCTGCTTAGGCTCTACCCATCCCACTTCACTTACCCCAACAACAAAAAATCAATCAATCATCCATTACACGAGGTCGGCTACATGTAAATGACTATGCCATTCTGCAATGTCTTGTGTAATGTCCTCTTTGAAAATCATCCCAATTTGACAAACTGATGGAAGTGAAACAACTTCAAGGGGCTCACAAAGATGCCTCGGAAGAGGTAACAAATCTAGAAGATGCTCTTATTAGTTGAAGATGCCTAATATTTAAGTTCTACTTGAATGTCCAAACTGGTATAGCTAAGAGTTGTTGCTAGTCTCGCACAAGCATAACCGTCCGAGCTATGCCCCAATTCCAATAAGCAAATGCAGGGAAAGATGTGCATCAGACTTCAGTGCATGTAGGGGAAAAACAGAAACTCAACAATGGAGCTGGCACTTTTAACTGTTGCAACAGGAGATGAGCCTGCAATAACTACGAGGATTCATTTCCCCTACAGCAACCAGTGCTACAAGTTAAACCAAGAAGCATGTTGTCAAGTCTCGGGTCTACACTTCCGCAAGACTTCAAAGGTAAAGTGATCGCAATGATAGGCAGACAAAGAACGAACAAAAGAAAGGAATCTGCATCATGCAGACAAGCAAAACCACACCTTCCTCAAAGGGTCGGTTACTTCAGCCTTGCGACGATGAATGAATAAGCCTGGAAAAGCACAAGCCAAATCATGATTACAATATTCTTCACTCGAACTCATATTCATAAGGTCCTTGACTTGCACCACTTTTAGTTGTTAGAATATTACCAAGAGTCCTACGGCCTTGAGGATCTTCATCATTGAAAGCTTGCACACTAACCTATCAAACACATTACAATGGTGCAACAAGTAAAAACAGATGAGACGAGAAGAATTCTTGCATGGAAAACCATTAATTCATGAAATACATTCAAATACTCAAATACCTTCCACAAAGAACCAGCGTAAAATGCCTCCGGCGAATGCTTGACTTGGCCATCACTAAGCCTATGCACATCTTCAAATTCAACCCTGTCAAATGACAGAAAGTATGCATCACTACGCCACGAAAAATGCATCCCCGGGAAAAAAACAAACCAAGCCACCAATAATGTGTGGACATGTGGGCATGTGGACATGTGGACATGTAATAATGAATGCTGTAAGGTAAAACCCATGTTGAGCAAGCACAAACTGAAACTTATTAGTCCTTCCGAAAAAAGTGCTAGTTATAAAGGCATAAGAAATGACCAACCCGAAGCGAAAGGGCGGGAAATGACTCAGAGGTGTTTTCATGTCAAGGGATATGGAAGCATTTTCAGCATTTTCCCAATGAATTCCAGCATCAGGCTCCGATGTCTCCGTCATCTGAACTGCCGCATCACTACGCCCAGCAGCCGAGTTTCTAACCAAGCTGTTATGTATCTCCAACTCATAATCTCTCTCAGTTTGTCCAGGGATATTAATCATATTCCTTCCTCCTTCACTTAGTCCAACCAAAGCCGTTAACCCATCCCCGGACAGGTCTCCATGTTGGTCAACTCTAACTTCTGGGTCATCATTAGCAAGAGCTTGCTGGCTGGTTCGGTTTCCAACATTAAGTGGCACACGGGAGAAGACAAACCTTGTTGGAGGCCAAGCACCTGCTGGAACAAATGTGGCTCCACGTCCAATGCCAGCAAGTCCATCATTAGACCCCCTGACCTGCACCCTCACTGGCCTAAATACACCATTTCCTTCACCTTGAGCAGAATCAGCTACATATAAATTTCCTATGTTCCCAGGTGGATATTGTTGATCAGGAGCTTGCATATTATAAACAACTGTTCCAACTCCATGAGAAACCGCAAACGAATGCCTACACGCACATGACGCACCAAAGAGGCAGCATATCCTGCATGTATCAGCCGCCGTTTCTTGTACTCGTTGGCTTAGCAGCATCTGTGGTGCAGATAAAGAAAAAATCAGCACTCACTAGGAAAAAAAAAAAACAGATGCAGAACTAAGTGATACACATGCAAAATAACCCCAAAGAAACAGGATAGACATAAGTTTCCAGTATCTGTCAAGAAGTGGATGAAATTTGCAATTTAGGGGTATAAAGAAGCAAGAGATTGAACCCATGAACGGGTTCGTCTTAAGTGGACTAGTAGAATGCACAGCATGCCCAATAAGGAGGTAAAAGAGTAACCTAACCTCAGTATGTTATCTGCACAACACATTTCATACGAAAACAAAGTTGCATGAGGAAGAAAAAATAGGGGGTACAAAAGCATTCAAGCACAGATTTGCTTCATTACCACCAGACAGCTCTATCTCCTATCAATATCATAGTATTTTCCAAAATAAGTATCCTGATATTATTATATTTCATGGGCGCACAAACAAGGATGGATCCTACATGGAGATGATGCGCAGGATCTAGACCGAATGATCATTACAAACCTGCAGCCACAGACCATCATTAACAGCTTTGCAAGGGAAACCCAACTCTTCTAGCTGCTTTCTCACATTCAACAGAGCTTCAAAGGACATGCTACAGTATAGAAGTGATCCCCCTTCAAAGATATTGATGAATGTATCATATTCTTCCTCTCCCAATCCGCAGTTTTCTACATCAAAGCATTTTACCTGTCGTCTGGCAACGATCCTACCACCCCAGGAAAGTGGCAGATTATACTTGTTCCATTCATTTGCTGTCATCTCATTGCACTGCCTCGATTCACTCACGGCAAGCCAAGAATTATTACCATAAGAGGAGCATAAATTTTCTCCCAAAGGCCCTTCTACAGGTGCACCGTGCCTGGTCTGTCCAATAGGAGTTAAAACAAAGGGCATTTCAGCATAAGAGCTGGAGGATCCATTTATGTCAGTTTCAGGAAGTGAGTCTATCAGTGTTGAAGGTTGTTCCATGTTGCTAGGGTAACTAGGCCGAAGATCTGGCTGAGTACAATCAACTTGATGAACCTATTTGACATAAAAGAGAACCCATTATGTTAAAGCCAATGTCCGGTAGGTAGAAAATTATAAGAGAACGGCCACAAGAAGCCTCTCTAAACTTACAAGTCCGACATCAGCTTCTGTAGATCTGCAACAGCTGCAATGAAGCACATCCTTCCCTTTTGATGCAGATGACTCAGGACAATTATCTATTCCGGACTCCACAGCCGAACTCTCATTTTCAGGATTCTTGCCTTTGCCTAAAGCACTTTTCTTGAGGAGAGTGTACAACGCCAATTCAAATCTTTTATAAAAAAAAATGAAAGGAAGGATGATCATTCCCCATACAACTATGGTAACTATCATAATAGTGTGGAGAAAAATAAATTGAAAAGTCCATTACCTTTTTTCTTCACTAGGCAGCCATAGCTCATTTGAAGTCAGCAAAGCATGTAATGTTTGAGAGGAAAGCTTTGGAAGCATCTACAGAGAACCAACTATTATTATTGTGTTGTCTCGAGAAGCAAAACAAGTTGATAATAAATCTATTTCATAGGATGCCTTTCATATAAACCAGTGAATAATTTTTAGAACATTGTTATAAATTCAAGCGTCAAATGAATCTTATCAGAACAGCTACATATAATTTGATAACTGCGCATAGAAGTAAATAACCAATTCGGGAGTATATATGTATGAAAAGCAACCTCCTTCAGTTCCATAGCACCACACTGACAAAGGTAGCCCCAGCAAGCAACTCTAACTCTCTCCCCATGTACGCCATAATCTTGGTTCTCAGCAAAAGCCTGTAACAAAAAACTAAAATCGAGAATTCTCACAGCATGAAATGAAACCACATTAGCATTTGTTTCAAGGAACTTTAACCTGGTAAGCTAAGAAGTTTGAAGACCACAGCTCCGAAATAATGAAGTCTGTACAAATTGCACACAGATCCTGCCCAAAGTTTCAGCTTACCCATATAAGGGGAAAAAAACCATAGGAGGATGCAAAAACACATAAAATGGCAAGGCATTCAAGAACATTGCTCATAAAAATAACTCATCCCCGATTATACAAAGAGATCAAAAAACATGAAAAGGAGTCCTGTATGAGAAACATATAAGCATCCACTGTGGGAAACTGAATCCTTGTCTACATATTCTCTCGAATTTCAATTGTTACCAAGTATCTTTGTCCAAGTTCAAATGAAAATATGCATTTAACTCTAGTATGTAACTGGAAAGTTGAGAATCAAACAAATGTAGAGGTGGAAAGCATGATTCCTTTTGATTATGGTACCTGAAGATCGAGAAATGAAGCAGCAGCAAGCACCCTGAATGCATTATTGTCATTCAGCTTTGGATACAGACCATAAAGGTACGCCAAAGCCATTGCAATGGCCTTCTCATTAACATTCTTGTCATCAATCTGCAAAGTCACAACCGAAGAGGTGGCTTCTTTCCAAGGACCCTGAAGCATATTCCTGAGCCAGGTTTGATAAATGAACAGTATATTGATCGTCAATAGGAAATGAAAAGACCATGTATGCAAGAAAATAGTCTGAAAATGCTTCCTCTAATGTGCTATCTATATGGCAAATGCTTATTCCTCCTGCAATGAACTTTTCCTTGTAACTCTTACTCAAGCATTCGATACTAAAGATACAAACTACTCTCAACAATATTATGCAAGTTGTCTACCACCGTTTATTGACCTGAAACATGGGAATCACAGATGCATTCAGCTATTACAATTGCTGACCAAAGCTGCATTCAAACATATGAAGGGATTTTGGGCCTCTTCGTAATTGCAATCAAAACTAAACCACTATTTTATCTTCATGTACAAGTAAACGCATAAGATAACATAGACATCAAAGTTACACGTCCATTCACTTGCTGATTCAGTAAATGTCCTGGTGCTCCGAAATCACAAAACCTCAAATGCGAACCGATAATTGTAATGTAAATCCCACATGGATTAACTCAATCCCTTTTTACCCGGTGTCAATGCTCCCATCTTGGTCAGAATTAAGGAGAAAAAAATTCTACACACCCTAACCCTGGTAAGAGAGACTTTCTCTCGTTAGAATAAAACTACTCTAACAAACTATAACCAACGCTCCTATGGGCATCTTAGTTTTGAGGATGGGATTCAGTAGCATTATTAATCATGGGAGACTACTTGTCCCAGGATTTGTTGTTATTGGATTATTCATTATCATGTGCTTGTTTGCGGTGGGATTAATACCTAGGATAGGATTAGATAGTCCAATCTAATGCCTAAACCCATCGAACAAACGCATGAAACTATTAATCCATACGTATTTGTTTGCGGTTGTTGGATCGCTGCATTGTTCACATATAGTCTTTTTTCCCTAATCACTCCACTCACGCCGTAAATAAAACAAATGGACACAACTTCTTCCTAAAATCTCCAACCTCACCTGAAATAGGAGCTCCGAGACAGAACGAGTCGATGAAGCCGAAACGACGAATCCATAGCACGAACAACGATGTCGGAAAACGATCCCTGGTTAAACCCCTCCGACTGCACGTGGTCGCATAGGGACACGAGGTTGCAGTCCAGCGCTGCTGCTCGCATTTCCCCTCCTCCAATTCCTCCTCCGCCGCCGCCGATGGAGATGCCGTTGGTGGTGATCCTGTCGTCGTCGGCGGCTGCGACGGCGGTGTATTGGGATTGATGTGGTGATGTGGGGCCCGACATGATTCAGGACGAGTTGGGTGGGGTGTGATGAGAATCGGTGTTGGGGAAAGGAATCGACAGGGATGGGGGAAGAGAGGAGTGAGTGTATGTCGTGGTTCGCAATGCGAAGATTTCAGGGTGGGTGCTTTGTAGGAGGAAGATTTCAGGGTGTATGGTTCTTCGTGTATTCATTACACTTGTGCCTGTGACTTGTGAGCTGTGAGTTCGATAAGAACAAGTGCTAGACGTGAATAGTTATACTCCCTTGGCATCACAAATATACTCTCTTTATATCTTATAATATAAATAATATTTATTTATT